>VDFB02014231.1:0-11005 GCA_007258455.2 Sequoia sempervirens
TATAGACCAATCTCAAGAAAATAGGAAAGACCTACTCTAACCACTCAACCAATACACAAAGAATGATCAATATATCATAAGTTGGAGTAGGTCTTTCCCATTTTCTAGAGATTAGTCCATAAATATCTTACACAAGTAATTGAACGATAGTGCTGTCATTCTGCAGTGATGTGATTCTACCGAGGCAACCAAGTTGGGGCATGGAGCACAATTGGTTCCATTCGTCTATTTAGAAAATGAAGCAGATGGAAGCAATGGGGATGATGAACCTTCTCCACTGGTAATTTAATTGATTTATTATCAGTTGGGAGTCTCCATATACCCTAAGGGCCATGATGTGCCACTGTAATGCTATTTTGAAACCTATGGTTAATGCATCATACTCTGCAATGTTGTTAGTGCCGAGGAATGCCAATTTGTAGGATCTAGGTATATAGTCACCCTATGTGGTGATGAAGAAGATCCATGCTGGATGTAGGAACCATCAAATTAGAGTTTCCAGTGGCCGGCTATGCTAAGTGTAATCAAGGGAAAATCCTAAATATTATTATTAAGTGCAATAACAATTAAATTCCTATGAAAATAACAAAGCACAATGGAAGTGATGTGAAGACAAAAGGGATAGTGTTACCCTATGTCTCCACCTTCCATGATTAACCTCTGTTACACCTCCTAGCTTGCAGATAAATAACAAAGCCCTCAGATTTATGAGCAACTATGACTAAAGACTAAGCCCTATGCAAGTGTTGAAGGATTTGCAGAAAATAAAAATGACCCTACAATGAGCTAAAATGACTATGACTGTTAATGACTATGACCCTAAGTTGACAGCAAGTTGACATAGACTAAGAATGCAAGAAGTCAAATGAGCTAAAGACTGAGAGATCCCCAAATGAGGTCAAAATTGCCCTTTTATAAAAATTGCAATTTTGAATGTGTGGCCAGGATGAAAAGATGACAGGAACCCTAAGATCAATGCTTAAGATTGAATGTTGCTGGGTGCATTAGAGGTTAGGTCAAGGTAGAACTATGGTAGAATGAAGGTGGGGTGAATTATAAAATGAAGATTCAATCAGCGGTGAAATTAAATGAAAGTCAAAAGTCAGAAATTAAATTGGAAGATAAAAGGCACTTAGGACAAAGGGTTGCTTTGGAGAAATTAAATAATGAATTTATTTACTCAGGGTAACTAGCTCAAGTAATTAAATAATAAAGATATTATTTAATTATGGAAGATATGATAAAAAGAATTATTTTGATTAAATAATGATTTAATTCAAAATTCAAAGAGAGTCAGGCAGAATTAAATGAAGCCAAAAATTTATTTAATTTATGAAGAAATGGCCAATGAATAATTAAATAATTAAAATAATTATTTAATTATGAAAGTGGATAGTGGACAAAAATTAAATAAATTAGAATCTATTTAATTTTAAAAGAAGGGGACTTAATTAGTGACGTAATTAAATAAATAAAATTTATTTAATTAATCAAGGGAGAATAAAGATAAAAATGAATTAATTAAATAATTAAAATTATTTAATTAATAGAAGAATTATGACTTTAGAAAATAATTAAATAATTAAAAATTATTTAATTATTAAGAATGAAAGAGGCAATGTTGAATAATCTAAGAGTTGAAAGCCTAGGACAATTTTATGTGTCTACATTTTGCCTCTTTGTCATAATGCTTAATAATAGCATTGTGACAAAGAAAATAAGTCAAAAAATATGCCCAGGTACAAAATAAGATGAGGAAGAATGAAGGTTGTGGTATGCCCCTCAGAGGAGACGGAATAGGTTCAAGAACATGAGTGTGCTCTCGAGAATTGATGAAGACTAGAATATGAAGAACAAAAGAAATTTTAGTGCAAAAGACATGAATGCAATGCTTATATGAGATGGGTGAGAGAAGATGACAAGACTAAAAAAGATGCATGTTAGTTCCTAGACCAAATCCTTCAAACCTTACCATAGGAATTTTAATATTTATTGCTCTTAATCATCATTGGGCACTAAAAATGACACAAATGGACAACAAACACCATGGTATGATGTAGACCAAGGTGTGCAAAGTCATCCACTTGAAAAATAGATAGTCCTGAGACAAAGAGATATCTAACTCATACTAAGGGTCATGTTGCCCCAGTCTTTTTGTCAAGACAATCCATAGACAGCAGTGAAAGAAAATAAAATAGGCCAGGAGACATCATCGCACCTCTAAATCCTTCATGGGACATCCTCGAGGTAGCTAGTAACATGACCAAAAAGACAAGATAGTAAAAATATAAGACAAAATAACCAAGATAGTCAAAAGATAAGACAAGAAAGACCAGAAAGATTAACAGCCATGTAATTTTGTTTGCCAATGTTTGTTTGCCAAATATTGAATTCTTGTTTGATTTGACAGTTTTGACAATTTAAGAGTTTTGCCAGTTTGATGGTGTTGATAGTTTGACGGGGCGTATTGTCAGGAAGGACACATCCTGAAAAGGCAAAGAACATTTTGACGAGGTCTAACTCCAAGAAGGACACATCTTGAAGAGGACCAAAGAGTGACAAGATTGACATTGTTTTGACTAATGTGTTTTGGCAAGTTGACTGATGTTGACTGTATGATTGATTGGCTTATGTTGTCTAATTTTGACCAATTTTGACATTGACATTTCAAATGACTGTCTTGTGTTCGAGTTTGACTACGTCTGACTTATTTGACTAATGTGACGATTGTGACAAATGCCATGATTTTATTTGGACCAACCTAAAAGGACTGACCTAATGTCTCGGGGGCTCATCGACTGATGGCCTTGCCTACGTAGCAAATGTGCAGAGACAACATAGTTCGACAATGACATGGACTGACTGACATGACTGACTTTGACTCTATTTTTAGGATTGTGACATTGATTTGAATGTTTTTGTGTTTTTCTTCAGGACGTTTTATGATTTTTAGGTCTTTCTTCAGGACATTTTATGAATTTTTTTTTTTGTCTTTTTTTTTAGGACATTTTATGAGGTTTTTGTCTTTTTTTAGGACTTTTCGCGATGTTTTTGGTCTTTTTTCAAGACATTTTATGATGTTTTTGTCTTTTTTTAGGACTTTTTTGTGATGTTTTTGGTCTTTTTTCAGGACATTTTATGATTTTTTTGGATTTTGACTTTTAAGAGGATCGTGACAAATGCATATGACTAATTCCTACACATGAGAATCCAAGGACAAACATGATTATGCCCCTAGTCAAGCTGAATACCAATTGACAGGTGATGACAATGTTGTTTGACGTGGGAAGGATGCATCCCAAAACAATGTGAGGATGATGACGATAACGTGACGAAAGTATCGAGGTCTATAGCCAGGCCAGGAACACAGTCAAGTAAAATTTTGGATAATGTGCTTGTATAAATTGGACTCGTTGCATTTGGAATGAATTGGTTAGGACTAGATGGGATGATGATTATCCTTAGACCGTTTGACAAGGGAAAGCCAAGGTAGGTGACAGACATGAAAGGATAGGGGGTGGCCTTAGTAAAAGACGAGACACATGAGACTAAAGGAATTGTCATATGATTTTCAAGGACTATGTCGTACAAGGACAATAAGGCTATGATGGTCAATGACATGATGTTTTGTGAATAGTGTATGACTAAAGGATAGACATGTCAAGAGTTTTCCCAAAGCATGATTTATGTGTGCCAGTTTTATGTCAAGACTAAGGTAGGTGGAAAAATGGACAGAAATGATAGGGCTTAGATGGATGTCAATGTCATGAGGAAGGCATGGGAAATGAGACGACTTGCCCCCAAGTGTAATAATCCACATAGATGATTTATTTTACACATGATGCCTGTTTGCCAGGTTTTCATCATGGTACTTATCTAGGGCGCCTGTTTGCCAGGTTTTCACCATTGGATGAAATTTTTCTCTTTACTATTTTTTTTTTATTTTTGATTTTTTTGGTGTCACCAAGATGCCTGTTTGCCAGGTTTTCATCAGGGTGACAATTTTTTGATTTTTGATTTTTTTTGTATTTTTGATTTTGTGGATAGCCTAGATGCTTTAGATAACCACTAACTATTCTGAATCCACTGACGGTGCCGATGTAGAGACTGGTACCATGATATGCCAATAATGACCTTGCTGAAGGAGTTGTCTTGTCAGGATCGTAGCACTTGTATACAATTGATTGATGTCATTGTGATCCTTTCTGATACTAGAGTTGGCCTTATCAAAATACGCACATCGCAATAGAGTGCCATGAGAGTCCTTGTGGTAAAGAGTTGCTGCCATGACATGACGGATTTGTGACGTAGGATTTTTTGACTTTAGGTGACATGTAAGATTATGACGAATGATGGTAGACATGGAAAGGTTGTTTGGACATTTAGATGAATGACTTTTTATTTTCCGAACTTGGGATGTTGGATGACGGATTTTGGAGGGATGGTGTTTGGAACCAACACTTTTAGATGCCTTGCTTGATGACCATTTTGAAGGAGGTGGACATGTGTTATATGTGGGAGTCCTCTTGCCTTGTCGCTCCACATTGTGATTGACTTTTGCATTTGACTAGGTGTCTTTGTTCGATCCGTCTTTCTTTGGGATCCATTTTAATTTCATTTGTCCACTTGTCCTTTTGATTGATTCAATGGCCTTTGACATTTAATTTTGATCTTCTGATTTGTAAGACTTTTGTTTTTGTTGGTCCCAAAGGGGAGGTTGATTCATGATAGAATGACGGTTCATGGTGTGGGTGGAGGGAGTGTTGGCAGCAATCTTATGACAAGGATTTCTCATGGACTCCATTTTGACATTTGTTTCTGACAAAGTTGCCCCTAATATCGAGGAGGTACCACTGACATCGTTTGATTTGTTGTCTGAGGAATAACCAAGACCTTGATGTCTGTAATTTCCTTGAAGCTGTATTGGTTCAAGAATTCCTTGCTCGTGTATGCCTAGTCCTTTGCCTTGATATTGCATGCTTTGACAGACTCTATTTGCAATGGGGTATTTATTGTTTTGAAAGCAAGATGCTAACCCATCATGATGTTTATGGACACTGTCACTTGTAATATTTTCATTTGCAAGAAATCCTGCTCTAACAAAGATAGATGCCCCTAATTGATAAAGTGTCTTAGCTTCATTGTCTTGTTGGCCATATTCTTGACTGATATCTTTCGTCTGATCATGCGACATGTCAAGTTCAAATGACTCTGTTGGTGCTTTCAAGGCAATGCCAAAGCCATCATTATTTTTAGTGTCATAGAGTCCAATGATTTTAGCTATAACTTGATCATATGCAAGCATGTCCTTAGTGGAAGATTCTGGTTCTGGAGGAATATCATCTATGTGTCCCATGAAGGCAAGTGTCTCATCATAGGAAGTGTCAATAGTCGAGGCTTGTATAGGGTCGGCAAGTGTTTGATCATGAATTGCATAAAGGTCAATGAGTGGATCATTTTGGACTTCTTGGTCAATGGTAGGGTCTTGCTCAAAGATGGGGTTGTCATGGATTATATAGTTAGAAATAGAGCCGTTGTCAAGGAGAGGTGTGTTCTGGATGTCATGATTGTCTTGAAGGAATTCATGGATGGACTGAAAGATAGGGTCATTGGATGAACTACCTTGTTCTTGACATGAGGGTGACATTATAAGGTCATGCTTTGGGCTTTCATTTTGACATGTATCCTCAAGTTTATTAAATGGGATTTGACTTTGGACTATGATACAATTTTCATGACTAGATGTGGCTTGTGAGGGGGTGACTTGAAAAGGATTAATGACCAAAGGACTAGAATAGGATGTGGGAACTTGGACTGGACTAGTATATGAAGGACTAGGATATGACATGGGTACTTGCATTGGACTAGTATGTGAAGGACTGGGGTATGACGTGGAGACTTGGACCGGATATGACATGGAGTCTTGGACTGGAGTAGGATGTGATGGCATATGATGTGACATGGGGACTTCGACTATATTAGTTGGTAATGATATAGGGACTTGGACTGGATTGGAGTAAGGTTGACTAAAATGGGACGTGGAGACTTGGGCCGAATTGATATGGTATGATGTGGGGACGTGACATGTGTTGGTAGATTGGTGGTAAGGCATGTGGACTTGGACAGAATTGATAGGTGAAGGGTCAGAATATGACGTGGAGGTATGGAATGGACTAGTGGACAATTGACTTCCCTTGTCAAGGTTAGGATAAGGGTGATAAGTGGATGTTTGTTGTGAATTATTGGTAGGATTCATGTCAAGTGACTGTTGATGGTGAGAGTAGATGGATGGTGGCAAGGTATTTATGTCAAAGTCTTGTGGTAACTTAGCCCCTTCGTCCAAAAGCATGGCTAGATGCCTTTGAGGGTCACGTAAGAGATATTTTTTTACAAAGGAGACTATGTCAGGATTTTGCTTGGCAGCTTCTATGTCTTTGAAATATACTCGTCCATTTTGGTCTCTTTGTATGAATGGTTCAAAAATGTTTTTTGATGAAGATGGCATGTTCATGGGAGGTTGCATGTTCATGTTTTGAAATGGGTCGGAAAAGGTCCAATGTTGGTTTGTGTCATAAGTGTTATTGTCGATGTTGGGATTGGAATCTTGTCCAGAGTTTGCCATTTGTTGTTGTTGTCTTTGAAGCCTAGTCTCAACCGTAAAAGGGATTTGCTCAAATGAGGATGATGAGAATGATAAGTAAATGCAAGGATGACACTAGCCTATGTTTTTGTATTTTTTTTGATAAAGGATGACAATGCAAGACTATGTTTTGGATTTTTTTGGATAATAAGGGATGCAATATGACAATGTTGTCTAAAGAAAATGACTAATGCCACATGACAATGAAGACTAAGATGACAAGTTATGACACTAATTTTTGGAGTATGTCAATGCAAGGTGATAATGACGTTTGCCTAAGGAAAATGACCAATGCAAGGTGATAAAATGTCAAATGTCAAGGTGACAATGAAGATGTTGACTAAGGAAAATGACCAATGCCAAGCTAGATGCCAAATGAGGACTATGATGGACAATGAAGATGTTGACTAAGGAAAATGACCAATGCCAAGCTAGATGCAAAATGAGGACTATGATGGACAATGAAGATGTTGACTAAGGAAAATGACCAATGCCAAGCTAGATGCAAAATGAGGACTATGATGGACAATGCCGAGTCTAAGTTCAAAATGAGGACTAAAATTGTTTTCTGATGTTTTGTTGAAAAGTCTGAGTTGTCCAAGGTCAATTGTTTGTGTCCAGATTTGTGAATGTTGTGTATAATGTTTGAGTAATTTAACAAGCACTTGACAAGCACAATGTTTTGAATGTAACCAATCACACATCAAATAAGTACAATCCTAGGATTGGAGGCCATGACAATAGTATTTGCTGATTACGTAGGTTTTAACATATATTTGTAAGCGTGTGAATTCCCGGAATTGGTGCCGCAGGCTCCCCCTTAGGTGCGCTCTTCTCGAACCTTGAAGCTACGACCCATGAAACTCCATGGTGATCCCACATCTACTACAAAGCTGCTGTGGATGCCTTCCGCGACCCAGTCGCTGCGCTAGCAAATAGAAGAAGGATTTTGGCTTACTACACCAAGAGTTTTAGTTTGGGCATTAGTGCGTGGAAGTGATCCATGCGGCGAGAGTCCTTTCAGATCCAAATCGTCGGAACCACTCGTGATTCTTGGGCTTTCCCCAAAGAACCCTTTATATACCGAGGCTGGAAGTCCACCGGTGTCAGTGCTACTGATGCGAATTAGATCTGGTGAGTACCACAGAGCAGGCCAAAGCAGTTCTAGAGTCATTAACCATTTCTCTTACACCCGGGGATCGCCGCAGTCGCCAGAAGGATACTCGATATGCAGGATGTTGAAGGTGGTAACAAATAAAGATGGGTCTAGTTTTCTGATCACAAGGTTTTCACCAAGTGAGAGCATACTCACCTACCATCTTGCAAGCACAATCAACCAAAGAAGACATGTGTTCTTTTTATATGCACTGAAATCAAATGTTTGCTATTCTATGAAAAACAAGCACAAAGTTTTGTTATTCCTTCTTTGACATGCGAATCTGCAAATAATGAATATTAGTAGTCTCATATGCAATGGTCTTGGACACACGAATGAGGATTGCCACACGCTACAAGAAAAGATTAGTAATACAAGAAAAATCTAATCTAGTTAACTTGCAGGAATAAAGACACAGAAAAGAAATAGAAAACCAGAAAACCAGTAAATAGAAAAACCCAAAAATCCAAAAATTAGAACCTCAAAACTGAAAGAAAAATTTTACCAGACAGTTGCGGCTCGATTTGTCAGTTGCGGCTCGATTTGTCAGTTGCGGCTCGATATGTCAGTTGCGGCTTGATTTGGCAGTTGTGGCTCGATTTGTCAGTTGCGGCTTGATTTGTTAGTTGCGGCTCAATTTGTCAGTTGCGGCTCGATTTGTCAGTTGTGGCTCAATTTAGCAGTTGCATCTCAATTTATCGATTCTTGGCTCGATTTAGCCGATTCTGGCAGGTTGGCGATTCGCGGCTCGGTTAGCGATTTACCTTTCGATTTATCGATTCGCGGCTCGATTTATCGATTCGCATTTCGATTTTGCGATTCTTATCAATTTAGCGATTCGCAGCTTCGGTTAGCGATTCGCATTTCGATTTATTCGATTCATTTCGATTTGTCAGTTGCGGCTCGATTTGGCAGTTGCGGCTCGATTTTGCAATTGCGGCTCAATTTTGCGATTGCAGCACTCTGTACCTATTCCTGCAAAATTGACAAAAAAAATACATGCAACCGTACGGAAAAATGATAGAAAACAAAGAGTCGGGTTCACCAATGTAATCAAGGGAAAATCCTAAATTATATTATTAAGTGCAATAACAATTAAATTCCTATGAAAATAACAAAGCACAATGGAAGTGATGTGAAGACAAAAGGGATAGTGTTACCCTATGTCTCCACCTTCCATGATTAACCTCTGTTACACCTCCTAGCTTGCAGATAAATAACAATGCCCTCAGATTTATGAGCAACTATGACTAAAGACTAAGCCCTATGCAAGTGTTGAAGGATTTGCAGAAAATAAAAATAACCCTACAATGAGCTAAAATGACTATGACTGTTAATGACTATGACCTAAGTTGATAGCAAGTTGACATAGACTAAGAATGCAAGAAGTCAAAATGAGCTAAAGACTGAGAGAGGGATGCAAATGAGGTCAAAATTGCCCTTTTATAAAAATTGCAATTTTGAACGTGTGGCCAGGATGAAAAGATGACAGGAACCCTAAGATCAATGCTTAAGATTGAATGTTGCTGTGTGCATTAGGGTTAGGTCAAAATTAGGGCAAATGATAAGGATGAAGGGCCAAGATTGAATTATAAGATAATTCAATCAAGGGTCGAAATTAAATGAGATGTCAAAATTCAAAATTAGGGTGGAGATAAGGCGCGGACAAAGAGGTTGCTGGAGAAGTAAATAATAAAGTTTATTTACTCTGGGTAACTGGTAAGTAATTAAATAATAAAGATATTATTTAATTATGGAGGAATGTGATAAAGAATTGAAATTAAATAATGATTTAATTCAAATTCAAAGAGTGGAGTGAATTAAAATGATAAAATTTATTTAATTTATGAGGAAAGTGTAATGAATAATTAAATGAATTAAAATAATTATTTAATTATGATGAAAAGAGATGGACAAAATTAAATAGAATTAAGTCCTGTTAATTTTTAAAGAGGGACTTAATTAGTGGCGTAATTAAATAGAAATAAAATTAATTAATTAATCAGGGAGGAATAAAGATAAAAATGAATTAATTAAATAATTAAAATTATTCAATTAATAGAAGAATTATGACTTTAGAAAATAATTAAATAATTAAAAATTATTTAATTATTAAGAATGAAAGGGGCAATGTTGAATAATCTAAGAGTTGAAAGCCTAGGACAATTTTATGTGTCTACGCTAAGATTGAAGATGGATTCATTCATAAACTCTAACATGAGTGGATTCTCTGAATACATGGGTGCTTCTGCAAGCTGATCTGCGATCACTTGGCCTTTGATTGATCTTTGTTCCATGTACTTGATCTGGTATTCAGATAGAATCATGACCCACTTGGCCATCCTTCCTGTGATTATTGCCTTTGATAATAGATACTTGAGGGGGTGTATTTTGGTGATGAGTTTGATTTTGTGTGTAAACATGTAATGTCTAAATTTTTGTGAAGCAAACACTACTGCTAGATAGGCTTTTATGATGAATGAGTAGTTCAACTCATGCCCGACCATTGCATAGATGATGTAATAGATGGCCCTCTCTATCCCATTTTCATTGTACTAAACTAGAAGGGCACCAAAGGATGTTGTTATTGTTGACACATAGAGGATTAGTGGGTCTCTTGTGATCGGTGGCATGAGGACCAGTGGTGTGAGTAGAAATTCTTTAATTTTGTTGAAGGCTTCCTCACACTTTTCATCCCATTTTTATGCTACTGCCTTGTGAAGTAGGTAATAATATGGGTTTTGTTTATCTACCAGTTGTGCTATAAATCTATGAATGGAATGAAGCCTACCTTGGAGGCCTCTCAATTGTTTCAATGTTTTGGGTGCCTCCATCTTAAGGATTGTTTTTTACCTTGGTAGGATCTATTTCCATACCCCTCTTTCGATTCAAGCAAGCCTTGTATTCCTCCATCTTGTCAAAAATAGTGTTCAAGGTTGCTATGTGATCTATCCTTTTTCTTGATTTTGGTAGTATGTCATTAACATAATCTTCGACAATTTTGTGGATCATGTCATGAAAGATTAACATCATGGCTCTTTGGTAGGTAGCTCTAGCGTTCTTTAGGCCAAATGGCATCATGTTCTAGTAGTAGGTCCCCCATGGACAATTGGAGGTCATTTTGTGTTGGTCCTCTTTGGCGATCATTATTTGGATGTACCCACAGAAACCGTCCATCAAAGAAAGCATTTCATGTCTTGTTGTCATGT
>VDFB02014232.1:0-26632 GCA_007258455.2 Sequoia sempervirens
TTTTTAACTGGGACATTAGCACGTTATAGGTACATTCTTATCTATCAGCAAGTTCCAAATCAAAGCTATCCCATGTTTATTTATTGCTTCTTCTATATCCATGTTGAGATTGAATAGTCTTGAGGACTTATTAAATTTAAATCATGTGATTAAAATAAATTTCATGCTATTCAAAGCGGCAGTTATATGTTATGAATGCAAGTAATAAAAAGTTTATGAATGGTTTGTGACATTATTTCTCTTATTGATTTGACAGTGAGTTTCTTCCTCTGCTGCTTAATGCATCTCTGTGAATTTGGTTGCCTGGTTTAGCCAGTGGGTAGTTCACATAACGTTTGGAAGCCATGCGGCTATTTTTTATTTTGAGTTTCATTGCTGTGACTGAAAAACATTCTTCTCAATAAAATGTGTCTATCCTTTCCAGCAATCGGAAGAACAATTACACTGTACTCACACAGGAAATATCTGCAGAAATAGTGACCATCTGCACGTGCCCTAATACCATACTTTATGCAAGTAGATTCAAGCAAGGCAAAGGTGGAGAACAATTACTGAACTTATGACAACAGCACATGATGCGACACCTTTGTATTGTGTAAAGGTGATACTGTAAATTTGAAGTCAAGCTCTGTTCTGCCCACACTGGCATATCCGGGTGGTTGGTTCTTCATATCGTGGAATGTGACCTGTAATTATTGCCCCAGCAAAGAAATGCACTTGAAGAATAAAACTCATGCCAAAGCACTTGCTGGATAATTGAGACAGTTCCTTATTATGTAAAGGCCATTTCCAACAAAATTTGCCATTTCCATTAGCAAAGAGATGGGAGGCACAAATCACAAGAAAGTTATAATTACTACTGTCTATTAATAATCAGTGATAATGCAAAAGAAACCGACATGGCTCTGGCTCTTGCTGGCAGCAAGAACTGATATGATCTAGAAGCCCTCTCTTCTGTATATGATGATGATGATGCATGATGAGAATGACGACTTGAATTGTCTTAGAGTGGAATACTGAATTATAAATAAAATAGCGATGAATAAACTTAAAATATATTTCTTTAGAGAAAACAGAAATATAACATCCATTATACAAACTTGGTTAATCTATGTCATGTCTTTAATTTGTTTAGATGGTTGTTTCCTTCTTTTATCGATTATTCACATATAATTAAAAAAAGGATACATAACTATAAATGCTTACAAAACAGATCACGACTTAGATGAGCAATAGAAAAACTAGAACCAATCCATATGATCGGATGATTTATTATCATTTTTGTTGGCCTTCTAGATGATTTGCAGGTGATCATGACTGGGGCAGGGGACACAGGAAGTTGTTCGACATGATTTTTGATGACATTATAAAATAAATCTTCTAGAACTGAATATTCATTTGAATGTCAAATCATTTTGATTTTTGGGAAGATCGACAAATGGGCATGTTTGGCTTGCTGGATTTCGAAGGAGCCGTTCATAAATTAGGTCATTTGGGAAAATTACCACTTCCATTTGTTCAGAGACTCTTACTGAGCTTATTGCTGGAATTGTTTATTAGCGTTCTTGCGAGGTTGCTTGGACCCACTTCTCTTCCATTGGAGAAATAATGGAACTGCATATTACCGCTAGCATCTAGTAACTGGTTAAAGGCAAATTCATAAATCTGTAGGGGAGGAGCCAAGGGTGTAACGCTATTTTTCTCTAGAACAGTGAATTGGATAGATTTAATATATCAAAGTTTTTTTTTGTTTGGCAGCGGATTTAACAGTGTTTTTAACACTAAGTTTAAAGATTATAAACTGGATTCATAATTCAAATACAAACACAATGTTTATATATCAATAAAGCAAGATTTAAGCATATTAAAATCATTGATAATATATAAATTGACATCCATGAATAGTAAATAACATCTTTTGAGAATTATGGTTAGAATGATTCCATTTTATTTATACTTAATTTTGAATATCTATGAATAAAAATGAGTTTAGTACTTATCTGAATTAGAGCAGTTGGAATGCTCATTCCCACTCTTAAAATTTCAATGATCTTTGCTACCATGGTACAGTCCGGGAGGAATAATTTTTATTTAGAACTTAGTATGAATAAATTGCTCAATGCTAGTGCTCTAGAGCCATATTCTATATTAAGTAAATACTTAAAAAGTTCTCCAAAGCCATGATTAACACAATATGCTCTAGAGTAATTATTCAACATACATAACACAAGATGCTCCAAAATAGTCACTCGATATGTGCAACAACGTTGACTAGAACAATTTTGAGTGTATTTTGTATTTCAAGTTGGATGCACTTTATGTGCCCTATTTGCAATGCCCATAGTCCACCAAACCACCTTCTTTCTTGAGTGATCTCCATGTCCCTTTTCCAAGTCTCACATAAATGCTTTACATAAGGGATGGTTTTCAAACCATCACAAATTTTTACAAAGATTGTTTTTTAATTATTATTTAATAAATACATTTATTCTTCCCCTTTTAAAAAGGGTTTTTATAAATATTCTTTGTTAATCTTTATTTTAACCAAAGGATCATAATATCCTTTATTTTTCTCTCTCCCTTTTAATTGTAAAGCGTTATTTCATAATTTTCTCTTCTTTTGGGGAAAAGGTCACATAACATTTCTCCCTTTGTAAATTAGTTGATGTCCTCAGTAGCATGAGATACATTTGCATCACAACTTAAAAAATAACATAATCAATAAATGAAGGTAATGACTGAATATATATTTTTTTCATGTAGTATTGTTTTTTATCAGGTAAGTAAGGTTTTGAAAGGGTTCATAACCTTGTACAAAGAGAAGGATAGAACAAGCACAATCAGACACCAAGGAACAACCAAGCAAAACAACTAAGAGACTACATAAGACAAAACATTACAAAACCTGATAAAATCCAACCAACCAACCCAAAGTCGTGGTGGTTCAAAAATTGCTCCAAATATTTTTGTTTTCATACTACAAAGATCCTTCTCCCCAATTTTTTTTTCTTGGGAAAAGGAGAAATCACAAGATCACTAGCAAATCCATCTTTCAACCTTGAAGCTTTAAAAGAGGTGTCTATCATTGAACAATCTTTAGGGGATTTCCCTTTATTATCTTCTTTTTGAATCTCCTCAAAGGAAGTAATGGACTCCTCCATAGAAGTTGGCATTTTTTCCTTTTTCTTCCAAACAAAGTGTTGTTTCTTATTTCTCAAGCAAATAGTGGAGGCATGACTCACTTTACCACAATAATGACAAATAACCAAAGAGTCTTCATATTCAATTTGTTGCACCCAATCTCCAAATTTTGAAGATGTTAATTTGAGTGGGGAGCACTTGGTTATTCTCCCTTAACACAAAAAATCTAGGGAATAACAAACGCTTCATAAATTTGGTGATCTTATTAGTAGCACAATATTGACTAAAGGAATTAGCAATAATCATAAAAATCTTTTCATTCCAATACTCCAAAGGTGGCACTGGCAAACAAAACTGAATAGGAAACTTGAATGTATCTTTCATTGGGTTGAAACCAAGAGACAAATTTGAAGACAAAGACCATTCATTTTGAGAAACTGAGGGTCATTTAGAAGGATCCTAGACCAATCTTCCAGACAAAAAATGGAAAAAAGAAAAAAACCATTCAACATAACAGTTACCTCAACTTGGCCTCTAAGTTTCCAGACTCAAAGAACCCATCTTTTGACTCAATAATGAGAGAATTAGGAATATCAATATGGAACTACCCATCCTCTTTAACCTTAGAGGAACTCCCATCAATCACATCACAATCATTACCTAACTACAGGTTAGACGCACCAGACACCTCCTTTTCATAGAGATCCTCCAAAACTGTAGGGGTCAAAGCAAGGACAATATCATGAGGTGAGGAAACAAACATCACAGTGTAGAGTAGAAACAACCATAGGTGCACAAAAACTCTTAGCCATCACATCACATCCCACACCTATCTGCAAGCTTGAAGCACCACAAACATCCAACTCATTGAGTTCCTCTAAAACCCTAGGGGAAGAAACAAGAACAACAATAGGAGGTGAAGAAACAATGCCATCCTTAACAAACTCAAACTAAAATCCCATTTCTTCTTGAGCAAAAGACATGGGCATCAACAAGACCACATTTTTGTGAGTTGACTTGGAGGACAAACCCAAATGAGAGGGGATAAACCCTTTACACATACTTGAAAACTATTCTCCATCAATGACCTCCACCACAGACTCCACAACAAGCATTTTTTCCTTCCAATAGGCATCAAGGAGGATATCCAAGAGAAGTTCATCCTCCTCTTGCACCAGATCATCCATAGAAAAAAAACATCCTCAGTGTCTTCCCCATCAAGGGGCGAATAACCATAGGTAGACAAAGAAAAAACAACTTCCTCAGCCCAAATGTCATGAATACTATATAAAACTATATAGATGTCTTTTGAAATATGTCACAAATTTACAATTGAAGAGCTAATGATAGTTTATATGTTTAATTTCTATAATTCAACTTTATCATTTTACTCACTCATGTAACCCCTTATCTATAATATAGATGTTTTAATCTTAGATGTATTATCATGTTTTCACATAATACTTACCTAGTGAATGACATGCATATTGCACACTATGTGATTACTCATCATTGAATACCATATAATCTATATAATTAAAATCCATTCCAAGATGATAATCATGTAGTAACTACATGAATGTCTTCTTTTTTGTATATCAAATACAAGTGAATGGAAATGGAGTTCATATCATTTCATACATTCATTGCAACAAAACTCTAGGGAGAGATTTGAATCCAACAAGGATGCATTTATCTTATTGCTATCAATAGGTGTTTATAATACCTAACCTAGTCACAAATAATTTAAACATAATGTCAAAACACATGTACAAGGTTACTGAGTTGATCAAGTCCAATAATAAAGTATAATAAAATAAAAGATGGTACAAAGAATCTCGCAAGCATCTTAAGCGATATAAGAATAGCAACAAACAATTTTATTTTATTTTTACCAAGAGGAATTGAGAATTTAGCCCAATGACCCAAAGCTTGGCTCTTTATAGGGTGAGCCCTGTATAACCTCTCAAGCGATTTGCGATGGACCCTCATCCACACCACAGACAAATCAAGAGTTGAACCCATGACATGGGCTATCTAAAGCAACAATCAAGATTGAGTGGGCTAACCCTAGGGGTCAAATAGTAGCAAACAATTACCGCTCATGGAGCACTTCACAGAGAAATATAAGATATAATCTTTCATTCTTACTAAACTTCTATATTGTTGAAAAGTATGTAATCTAGTTTTGAATTTTTTAGAGGGTTTTTCTCCCCCTCTAAAAGTTTGCCATGTCCCCATGCCTAATACTAAGAGAATTTTGTTGCTTTCATAAATGAGGAAAACATTGTTTCATTCCAACGAAAACAATATCATGTGTTCCAAAATTTCAAGATTTAAAAATGATCCTAGGACCTAGAGCTTACATACTTATCAGATTTTCACTATAACTCAATTAGGCTTAGGTAATAAATTGAGACATTGAATTGGCTAGCAATAAGCATAGTATCACTAATTCATTCCACCAATTAACTAACTCCATAGAATCAAAGTCCCAGATAGTTATGCTTGATATAAAATACTAGTATAAACTAATTCACGCCAGTTCAAAACTAACATCAATCAATAACCAACTCTAGGAAATCATTTTACTAACACATGCACACTTCAACTCATACTAGAATTATTCACTAACATTTATATCATGTTGACACCTTTCTTAGGATAGTGTTTTCATTCGAATAATATGGCAATGCCATAATATATCCTATTAAGATATCAATTAAAGGTAATTATACAAAACTCAATAGTTTTTTTGCCTTTTCAATTGATGAAGGTTGATAGGAGAAACAATACAAGTAATCCTCTCCCTTTATGTTTCCCTTTATGTCAGCAATAACAAAATTATGGTTGCTTTATAGGAAAATGTGAAGGTTATAAATGAAAAAAATGAATAAACTATAATCCATTGTTCAAAATGTTCTTAATTTTAGCTTTAAGGTCATGTACAAATCAACATCTACCCTTATGCTTCTTTGTTCGTAAGAAAAGGATCACTATTACTAATAATGTTTCAGCCCAAGTAAGAAGAAGGTAAAGAATAACATCGGAATTGAGGAGTAACTATTAAAATTCCTTTATGATGATTGGGAAAATATTAAAACTCCACAAGTAGTTTTTTCCCCCAACATATCTTAACTTCTTTGTTTCATTGTGTATAAGTTATTTGTCAGTTGTAGTGTTAGTTTTTGTATGAGTTCTACCTATTTTCCTTTCTAGATTTTTTTTGTGTCTTATCCTTTTGGCTTGCTTTGTAACAAGGTATGGACCCTTCTTTCCCTTTTTATATAATAAAAATAATATGTGATCAAATATTGATTCAAGTGATCTCTCACACAAAAGGTGAGCATTTGAATAAGACACATGAGGGAGAAATGCAGAAAGATCTCACACTAGAGATACTTTATAATTTATGATTAACAAGCATTCATAGTTCCATAAGGAAAGTCTTCCATAAATATTTGCATCAATGAACAAAGATTGTACACTCTACTCTAGAATGACAATTGATATGTGGCAAGATCATATTTATCTACCCTTTTAAATATTGATGTTTTTAAAGATCTCTAAATGTTCAATCAAACAATTAAATCAGAGTAGTGGGGTCTACTAATACTAGCATATAAGATTTTTCCTTGGATGACATGTCACAAGATCTCTATCCAAGTTAACTATTAGATCAATTATCGATGGTCATTTGCTAATTCATAGGCTAATTCTTCCATTGACCCCAAATGCCTAAACAAAAAAAAATGGTTTACTTTGGGCCTATCAAAACTACGTGAAAACATTGATATTGTCTATAATAGGATATATCTACAATATGTGCTTATTCAACTTCTAATCTCAACAAATGATCACTAACTCCAAATGAGTGATCATCACTTTAGGCTCATAATGTGGCACAATCTTGGGTCTTGACTATCAGTCAATTAAATACTTATTAACTTTCACAAATTCACTAATACACTTCAAAAAATATTCATAAACTTGAACAAAGACAATAAAAAACTTACTAGACTCACCACTCTTCTCAACACATGATCCTGTTATTCTGGGTTATCAACAAGAGTATGCAAATGACCTTGAATCAGTAAATCACACTTAGGTATGTCATTCGTTAAATTAAAAGTGAATCTTTGATGGCTATTTTTAAGTCATATCGACCTTCAGTAGCTATTTTCTCAACCATATCCTCTAATTTCATGTTTAAATTTCCAAATTTCTAATCATCAATTAGACAAACCAATCTACAAATGTCCAAGCAAATTACATCTATCTAACTCCTTTTCAACTATATTATTGGATTTAAATGCTTACCAACATTTGGTAATATGATGGTTTGTTATTGATTTAACTAGTCAAATGGCTTAATCATAGTTTTTGGTTTCTACTAAATTGCTAGTTTAACCTATTCACAAACAACAGTTGCGCATCCATCAACCTTCAACTTCACTTAGATCATGGATTCATATATTCAAAAAAGTTGGCACCTTCCCACAACAATAGATCTCTTCTAATAACTCAAGCATTTATTATAAGCCCACTCCACTCAAGAATGATGTATCCTACACATTGTTCTATATTGCAAATCCTTTAGGAAGGGTAGGATGAAGAACCATTTAGCTTCATCATTATTGAAGTATTTTCCTTGTAACATCTTTTCTCCAAGAATCAATGAGATTATTAAATATTATATAGTCATTTTTTAGCACATAGGGCCATGTAGGTCCATTTTGTATTGTGTAATTTCATCCCACCTATATCTTTTGTAAGACACTTTTTTCCATGAAACTAGAGGAAATAAATACTCATCACCCTTTTCCATAGGTTTAGAGCAATCTATTTTTAGATATGACGTTTCCTCTCAGTTATGATAAATGAGGGGATAACTAGCCCTCATGAGAGGTTCGAGGGAAAGATCCCTTAAATAATTTTTTTGGGGGTCCTTAATGGGTGGTTTTTTGGCCCATAATTTTTTTACTTATTGTATTTTAATACCAGTTAGTGTTAGGAAAAGGTGTTGTGCACCTTGCATAATATATTTAATGTAATTATTCTTGGGGCCACTTTATGTTGCATGTAACATTGAGACATAAGTTAAGTTGCTAAAATGTAATTATTTAATATTGGGGAAAATAAATAAATAAAGTACCCAATATTAAATGTGGGGACATGGTTTTAGTCACATGGTTTTGTGTAATACCACTTGGTGGTTTTGTGGGAGCTTGCTTCTATAAAAGCAACCACAAGGGTAGTTGTTTAGGTTGGTAAGTTTGCATGTTAGCTCTTGTTAGCATTTGTGAGGGTTTGAAGCATGGCATGGGATGTGTGGTTACATGCTTGTTCACATGGATTGCTTGGAGAGGGCTTGATGCTTCAATAGTGACTCTAAAGATGTATTGTAATCTTTATTGTTGAATAATACATGAGAGATGGATGCTTTTGGAGGCTGGGTTTTTCCCTCTTAAGGGTTTTCCCAGGGTATATCTTGTGTCATATTTTCATGGGTATGTTGTCTATTCTCTTGCATGTGGATTATGAATACTTAGTTGCATAGATTTCTCTTTTGGGTTATGTGGAAATTGTCTTTAAATGGTTGCAAGTTTCCAATAGTTAGCAATTTTTTGGATTTACATGCCCTTAATACTCACACATGCATTAAGTATTGTTAGTGTGAAATACCTTATTATATTGTGAATAATTACTAAATAAATACAGTGAGTGTTGATTTGCTAGATTTTTTTCTTTAAAGGGTTTCTTGGTTTAAAATATTTTGTATATTGTTGGTGTGAATATGGTATTTTACCTATCTATTCCACTAGTAGGTCCTATTCACATGTTAAGTTTACTTAGGTCCTAGGAATATTTCTAGAAGTCTTAGTTGTCATGCTTAGATCTTATCTTATGGCATTTAATGCTTATGTCCTAGGTCATTTCATATTTGTTGAGTTAGTTGTCTCATTTTATATAGGAATATGAAACATGTCTTGATCTTGTCTAATATTATCTCACAACCTTGTCTTTAGAAGCAAGGCATCATATGTACATGCCATTATTTCTTCCTATTGCATTTCAAGATTATGTTAGTATTGGTTCTCTTGCATAGGATTATCTACATTTTCTATTCATCTTTTAATCTCCATATGGATTTTTTTAAGGCTATTAGGATTAACACTAATAGTTTGGGATCAACTAGAGCACAAACTATGTGAAAAATAACATCCCAACTAGTTTGGTCCATTTCACCTTTCAATTGATTATTTTGTTTCATCTTATTAATCAATCCATTCCATATAGTTTCTTTTGCTCTACCTTGGAATAAAGGAATGCCCAAACACTTGCTTGGTTTGCTAATATGAAAAGGGTTATTTATTAACCTGTTATCCTCTTGAGTCAAATTCACACTTAATTAGCTAAGTTTACTCAAGACATTGACCTTTTGTGTCTCAAATCATAAGTTTAAAAAATGTCATAGTATTATGGTGTCCTAAATTTTTATGCATGTTTTGATTAAATTAATTTTATTTTGAAGGGACCATAAACCCTTTACAATAGATGGGATAAACATTGAAAAATTGCAACCAAGATACCATACCAAAACATACATATCTGCAACCAATTTTCCAAGCACAAAATAGTACCCAAGGATCTAGCCTAAGAAATCCCATACCCTTCCCCATTCAAGCTCACACCCTTAACCATGGTGTGAGATTAAGATACAAATTTGGGAAGACTTTTCTTCCTCATTTGAACAATTATTTAAGAAATGTTGTCTTCTAAATCATCAGATCTAGGAGGTGGGAAAGAAACCCCCTCAATGGGGTGTAACAAAAATAAAGGAACATCTAGTTAGAGAAGCCAACCAATAAACAACTAGATCAAGATCTTGGTGGGAGTCACCAAGGGGAGTTGTATGAGCCAAAGGATATATGGGATTGAGGCTCTCATAATCCATGTAAGCCACCAAATAAACTCTCTCAATAATGTGAAACGTCATAGGGGGAACATGAAGAGATGACCCAACAACCTAAGAAGACGCCCCATCCTTAAATGACACAACAACTAAAGAGTTGGAGGTGTTAACACTCAAGTGATCATTGTGAGAATTCTTCCACCACATAACCACACCCTTGCATCAAGAGAGTGGACAATTAGAAGCCAAGTGGCAAATTGAAAAACATCATCTACACCTAAAGGGGAGACCCTCATAGTCAAGCAATTGAGTCTAGGATTTTCCTCCTGTTATTTCCAAACATCGTTACTCCATAATCCTAGAACACAATTTCACCTTCAAAGCTAGGGTGTTTCATTCACGAGGGTGAAATTCATCAAAAAACTATGGAGGGTTCAAGGCCAATGAACGAGAGTGGACAAGATTTTCTGCACTTTGGGGTCAATTAAGCCCAAGAGGGCGTTCCTAGAGGTATTCTAAATAAGAATAAAAATGTTGAAATATGTTGCAAGGTGTAAAGTTTGTAGTTGTGTCTAAAGTAAGTTTAACCCCAAAGCTTGTCACTAGGTTAAAGGTAAACCAAATACACAAATGACCTCTTATATAGCTTATGTGGGCATCATTAAAAAAATTGCAACATGAGGCTACAAGAACATGATTCACAAAATGATTTAGATGATAAATTTCACAACTCACATTTCCCTATTTAAACTATTGAATCATTAATAGCACACATACTAAAACTAATTCCTACATTTGGTTATAGATTTTTCTTTTAATTTTAAAGGTGGGTGATTGAATCATTAGTTCTAGTTTCATACTTTTCATCATATTTCTTATAAGTTTCAAAGACATTCCCAAACCTTTCCATATATTTTAAGTATTTAAAGAATTAAAGATGATATATTATATTGATAAATGATTGTGTGAATCTTTGAATGTTTATGGAATTTAATGGAGTTTTATGGTTGATTATAGTTATTAATAATGAAATATTCCTTTGGAATAAACTAACCCCTATAGCAAAGGATCTTTCGACCCACTGCAAACTGGAATTTCAATCTGCAACAAAAGGATGCTTGTCCGCCGTAGTCAAAGGAGGTTATCACCTACAACACATGCAGTTTTCCAAAGTTGATGCAGGAAATGGTTGGAGAGTGTGAACATGATTTATTCATGGATCACTCCATATTTTTACTTTATGCTATTATTAGATTATGGAGGAAAGAATTTACTTGTACTAATAGTGGTTATCGATGTGCAATAAGTTTTACCTTATTAGGCACGTCTTCAATTACAATCATCTTCTTTAAAGATGTAGAGTCTTGATAAGATTCTTACACTCTTATCTCCACTAGATTTTATTTACCGTTTTGAAATAAGACCTAGTCCTCTTCTTATGTTTTTAGGAGAGTTGACAGTTGCTTATAGTTTGTTTTTAGTCCAAGAATAATGGAACTCTCAAAGATCTTATGTATCTGATCTTGTGAGAGACTGTAGCTTGCTAGATTTCTATATGAAGTAGATTTGAATATAAGTATTGTTGATGAGATACTCTTTTATCAATTTTGTGTGTTTGAACTGCAATAAAGAGGAATACAACAATTTCCATGAATCTCTAAGTTAAGATTTGAAGAAAGACATTATGGATTGCAACAACTCAAGCAAGGGCCACTTGAGGTATTGAAATATCCATGGTAGTTTAGGTTATTAGTTGTAGTAGAGTAGATTACTACATTGCATTTCTTTCTTTACATTTTTTTGAGTTGTTGAACAAACAATTAATTATCATTACAATAAGTTGCAGCATAGTTGAGTTGTCAAGTTGTTATTCTCATAAAATTAGTTACCCATAACAATTATTATGGTTACCTACAACAATTATTATTTATCTGATTTTGATTCTTGATATAGTTATTTAAATTAGGTCACTTTCAATTAGATTTGTTTATGTTAATTTTCTATATAAAATTGATTAGGATTTTCAGCTGCACATACAATGTTAGCATCATCTCAAGATTACGATTCCCTAGTTGAAAATTTAAATGAATTACCTCTGAGATAATGAATTGCTTAATAAGGGATTTGTTGGTTCATTAAGTTGTATGTATGCATTATCTACATCAATTTATTGAACATAGAGGGAGCACTACATTTTTGGTGCCATTATTGGGGATGGTGCTAAAGTTCAAAATTCTTAAACATGTTTTAGTTCATTTATATTGCTTTCATAAATTAGAAAATTTTCATCTACAACAATTAAAACTAGTAGAATTATAATCAACCCCAAAGTACTCACTAATAGTGTGCATTAAAGCTATTTAAGCTCAAATTACTATTGCATGTAGCAGTAAAGGGACGCTTTAGGAAGATTTCTCCCTTCGAACCAAGAGGAAATTGAAGATATTGGCGTAGGTGAGGAACTAGCACCATCAGAGGAGTTGATTGAGGGAATAAGCAACATAAAAATACCCCTCACACTTGTAGCTATTCTGAATATTGAAGGAATCCCCATAAGAAATTTTGACATCATGGCAAAAGAGGTAGTGGATAACCTAGCAGAGCTTGTTACATTTGAATTCCTAATTACATACCAAGAGCGGGTGATTTCCCTAAAGAATATACTTCCTTCGGCCTTGCCCAATTTTTACAGGTTAATCACATAAGACCTAGATACGTTCTCGTTCAAGTTTGATGTTCTTCACAGAAGCTACGACTATACCACAAACACTTATAGGATAAAAATCTTCTCGACCATGTTGAAAGATGTTGCTTTGAGGTGGTTCATGGGGCTAGGAATAAATGTAGTGCCAAATTGGGAGACAATGAAGGATAATTTCTTGCAAGAATACCAAGATTATTTTCGAGTAGTAGACATGAAAAGAGATGATATCTTCATAATGTCACAAAAGGAAGAAGAATCACTTGAAGACTATGTAGAGAGGTTCTAGTTCTTCATTAAAATACAAATCAAAATAGGCTTTCCCTGAACTCCCTAAACCTGGTATTTTTACGAGGGGTAAATGAAAATTGTATGGATGCATTGAACCTCAGAGGAGCAGGGGATATTTCTCAATTACCTTTTGAGGAAATCTTCCAGGGGTGTTAGAGCCTTATCTTTCACCAAAACATACACAAGGGTTTCCAGGGTGAAACTTAGCAACCTATTGTCAAACATGAAGGAAGATACAGTTAGCCATCTAGTAACCCAACTAGACACTCTGTACATTAGAAAGAAACAAGAAGAAGCAGATGCTACTCTCAGAAAATATTGTCCCCACTGCCACCAAAAAAGGGTTAATTGTAAATGAAAAAAAATTTCCAAAATTTTTGAAGAAAAGAAAGGGAACCCTGAATTTCATATCCTGGAGGATGAGGAAGGCCAAGTGTTCTATATTACTCAACACAAACCATGGCAATAGAGACAAGGTATACCTCAAGACCCTTTGTCTTATAATATGTCCTTTCCTGGGGTCAAGTCAAATTTTCCTAACTGGACTAATCAACCCTAGAATAACATGACAAATCAACCATGGCCAATAGCCCAATCATCTAATTGGACTCCATAGTAGTGGATGCAACAATAACCATATCAAGCCCCAAACTATAATCCACAATGGAAATCCTCTCAAAACCAATGGCCACCACAATGGCGTGGAAACTAATAGTGGAAAAACCAAAATGCCAACTATTCACAACCACAACAATCTTTGCAAAAATAACCAGTCATAAATATCTACCCCAACACAACCAAGAGCACCACAATTACCTGCTCAACCTACACCTAATCCTAACAATAAGCCTACTCAATAGGATTATACTAACGAACCTATCCAATACCCAACCTACAGGGTTGAGGTTATTAATGTCCACCTACGTTCAGGAAGAATTCTTGCTGGACCATTATTTAATATTATAAAACTTACTAATGAGGAACCAACAATAAAAACCACATACAATTCAATAAAAAAACCTAAACAAAGCAAACTACATCCAAACATCACAAATAAGGAACCACCATTTCCAGAGAGACTAACCAACCAAAAATTTCATTTTAAACCTGAATTTGATTTCTTGAGTCAACTTAAGAATGTTTATGTCAAAATACCCTTGATCAAAGCTATTAAAGAAGTACTTGGATCTCATAAAAATTGTGAGGGAATTATGCATCAAAAAGTCAGGTGTAAGGCCCAACTAATTCTCACTCAACTTGGTGTTAGACACACAATTCAGAGGTGGTTCCTAGCTAAACAATCCACTAAAACCTTGCAAGGCTCCATTGAATTATCAACCAAGGCTACATAAACTTTTGATGATGCTGGCATTATATGTGCATTTAGAGATTCTCTACTGCCTACATCATTAAGTATAGGTGGTTTACACTTATGCATGGAAATGAGAAATACTTGAAAAGGGAATAAGGCTTAACTTGTAAAATAGAGTAAATAGCTTAATCTGTCACCTATGCTATGGGTACTCTCAGCTTAGTATTGTAACTAGTTAACTGCTAAACTGAGCTTTGCAATAAACTATACCACTAACTATTGACTCTTCACAACTCAACTAATTAACTACCCCTGAGGCTTGACTCAAACTAATGTTACAACATGCATACAACCATGAATGTATTCTTAAATTAATGCAACATGAAACATCTATTATAACAAATAGAAATTGAAGTGGGTGGATAGTACCTTGAGTGGCCCTTGCTTAAGTTGTTGTACCCACACAATAAGCCAAATACAAGCTACTAAATCAACTAATCATAGTAGTAGACTGAAAATATCTTCATTGCATTGAAAACTAAATACTCACGATATAATAGGAATCTCCAATAGATTTCTCATTTAGAAATTCATATCATTGCAACAGTAAACTCACATAAAACTGAGAATACACTTCAATTGTAATTCTAACTATATGTTCCAACTAGATTTTCTCCTCAACCATCCATCCCTAGATATAGGCATGGGAGGAGATTTATTTGCATAAGGATTCAAAATAGAATCTGAAACAACAAACTAAATACTAGTGTCCACTCTCCTTATGAATAGGAGGTGAACGATTTTTTTGCAACAAAAACTTTAATTAAAAAGAACAACAGAAGAGAAGTAGAAAAAGGACTCTTGCTCAAATAGTTTTGACAGAGACATAGTCAAACTATCACATGAGCCCAACTGTATTGACCCCTTCTTTCTCTATCGTGTTTATTCGTTGTCCTATTGACTCATAAATTGAACCCTTCATTGATCATCTTCATTTATTTTGGAACTGTTGCATGTTCATCAATATGGACTCTCCCCTGCTACTTGTGATCCTTTGGCTGCGTGCTAAGCTTCCCAATTGTTACGGGTTAAAGTATGTTCGCTCTAACTTTTGGGATGCAAGGAGTTAGTTCATCTAACACATACGCACTACTAATCACCATAAATTAAACATAGATTCATACTGCATTCCATACACATTCACATAATTAACCATGCAATTACCAACATATCATAATCATATTTCCATCCATCAAAATTTGGTTTAAGGGTAAGTGCAAGAAGATGAGTCCACGAAACGTGGAAGTTTTTGCCTTAGGCAAAAAAATTAATTCGGCTTGCAAAAAATGGGATCCCGTTTAACTTCGGGATCCCGAGCCTAAATTTAAAAAATGAGATCCCTTTTTCGGAAATTTCCATTTTCAGAAATTTCCATTTTCAGAAATTTCTGTTTTCAAAAATTTCCGTTTTCGGAAATTTCCGTTTTGGAAAAATTTTCAAAGGGAGAAACGGAAATTTCAAAAATGAAAATTTTCAAAACGGGATCCATTTTGAAAACTTTCTATATTTGAAACTTCCAATTTTGAAAAATTTCCATTTTCGAAAGTTTTCAGAGCGGATCCCGTTTTGAAAACTTTCTAAAATGGAAATTTCCGTTTTGACCGTTTACAAAACGGGATCCCGTTTTAATGAAACGGGATCTCGTTTTTTAAATTATGAATTTTTGGCGGGTTTTTGGCTTGTTTTTTGGTTCGGGAAATGGCTTGGGGACCGAACCTAAGCTTTGGACCTAGTTTGACCTGCAACTTGAAGGTCCTGTTAATGTCACAGGAAAATAATGACTTTAGACATATGTTTGAAGACCTATTTTGCAAAAAAAAATTACGAAATTAAAACCCATTATAGATGAGATAGTGCAGATTCCAAATATGTAATTTTTTTAATAATTTGAATATTTTTCTATTTTTCAATTAATTTCTAATGAAACTAGTCCATAAACTTGAATTATTAGGTTTTTTTAGTATTTTAATAACTTTTGATCAACATAACATTTTGACGAACGAATTGCACGAGAACAAACTTCAGACAATTCTTTTTAGTTTTTAAAAAAAAATTTCAAAAAATGATAAGTTTAGGTCATCTTATGCGTGTCGTACACAACGATTTTTCAAAATGACAAATATGCCTAATAAAATTTAATAAAAAATTCAATAAAATTACAAAAAATATCAAAACAAGCTTGAGTCACAAATCTTTCCCAAAAGGATTTTGAAAAATATGATAATTTAAGCCAAAATATGGATGTCATACACATTCATGGTATGGTATAAAAAGTGACTTTTAAAAGTGGTTTTTGTAAATGCCTATTGAAACTCAATTTTTACAATCTGGGTATTGAAATAAATTACATATTTGGAAACTAGACTCCGAGTACTACATTTTATGATTAGTGATTTTTTTGAAGATTCCATCTCTAAGTGCTTCAAATTTTAAGGTCAATGTGTCAAATTCTGAAAATCAAGGAAAACACTTCCACTTTTTGGCCAAAAAGTGAACTCAACTTCTTGCACACACCCTTAAGTTGCATGAAGGATATAAAAGGGTATATAAGTTTAGGAATGTATAAAAAAATTATCTCAAAATGTCTGAAAGATATGAACTAAACAAGAGACTTCTAGCTATTAATGGGGCTCATCACTAGCAAGGAAAAAAAGACCCCCAAAATTTCCACATTTTAGGACAAATAGCTAACATTATGTTGGGCAACATAGTTTTCCCAAAGTATGCAGACCCTGGGAGTCCTGTTGTAGATGTACAGATTAATGACACACTCATCAAGAATACTCTGATTGACTTAGGAGCAGTCATCAATGTAATGACAAGGGAAACAATGCAAAAACTTCAGCTCATGGACCTAAGATCTACACTCATAGTTCTGCAATTAGTAGATAGGTCAAAAGTCAAGCCAAAGGGTATAATAAAGGATTTGGTCATCACACTAGATTCATGAGAATATCCAACAAACTTTATGGTTTTGCAGCCTAAATCCAACCTTGGAGGCTATCCCTTAATCTTAGGTAGACCATAGTTAGCCACAATAGACACATTTATTTGATGTAGATCTCATAACATGATGATTTCCATTGGAAATTTAACAAAAAAGTTGGTCCTCTACCCACCTACACAACCCCATGCAGAATTGGAATAACCTATTTGACCAAACTTGGAAGAGGATGACCAATATTCCTCACAGACACTTATGACCATAAAATGAAATCCAATGGTTGACCTTCAGGATGAAGATGAAAATTTTGCCAATATCATGCAAAACTCTTATGGAAGGGATCCACACCAACACCACTATTTAGCATGTTTGCATTGTCCCTTGCATAATATTATACCTATAACAACCTCTGAATCCACTTCTCAACTATTCCATACACCACTCACACAGAATTGTGACCTTAATCTATCTGGACTAGATGTTGTTTCTATCATAGCTTATGCCATATCAATGGAAACAACATCGAGTAGAACACTCAATGTCAATAATCAATTGAAAGTCTTCCAGTAATCTGAATTACTCACAATGTTGTAATCTCACACAACATTCACCTAGGAATACCAAGAAATGAAGGGAATAGATCCTAATCTTTGTGTGCACAAAATCTGCATCAATGAAGGGTACAAAGCAATTAGGCAACCATAAAGAAGGATGAACCCAACCATGAGAGACATAGTGAAGACCGAATTGCAGAAACAACTAGATGCAGGGTTCATATATCTAATCTCAAATAGTCAATGGGTTTCCCCATTGGTGATAGTACCTAAGAAGGGAGACAAGTGGAGAGTATGTGTAGATTACAGAGAGCTAAATGTATCCACAAGGATTATTTCCCTTTTCCATTCATTGATTAGGTGTTAGATTCATTAGCAGGGAAGAAATACTTTTCTTTCCTAGATGGGTTTAGTGGATATAACCAGATAAAAATAGCTCCAAAAGACCAAGATAAAACCACCTTTACATGTCCATGGGGTATATATGCCTACTCGATTTTACCATTTGGGTTGTTTAATGCACCTGCAACATTCCAGAGAGCTCTCTTGAACATATTTTGAGATTTTTCCCAAGACTCTATGGAAATATATATGGATGACTTTACCACTTATGAAAATTCCTAAGAAGAAGTACTAGTAAATTTGGAGAAAGTCCTTCAAAGGTGCCAGGACCACAACCTCTCTTTAAGTCATGAGAAATGTTTCATGATGATGAATGAAGGAGTGGTTTTGGGACACTTTGTGTCCAATAATGGTATTCGCATGGATCCTAACAAGATAGAACTAATATCCACTCTACCTACCCCCAAAAAGAAAAACAATGTGAGGAGTTTCCTTGGCCATGCCAAATACTACAATAGAATTATTAAAGATTTCAATAAAATAAAAACTTCGTTGTTTGTCCTCCTATCTAAGGACATTAAATTTGAATGGACCAATGCTTTCTAGGAAGTGTTTGAATCCCTCAAAACATCTCTCACAAGGACACTTATTTTGAGGGGCCCTAACAGGATAGTTCCTTTCCACATACATAAAGATGATTTTGACTTCTCCATAGGTGTTGTTTTAGGATAGAAGGAAGGTAATTTGGAATATGCCATTTATTACATTAGTAAAAAAATTCAAGTTGTTGAGCTCAATTACACTGTCACAGAGAAGGAAATGTTAGCAGTTGTATATGCTATTAACAAATTTAGACACTATATCACTAGATATTTTGTCTTGGTTCATATAGATCACACAATAATTAGATATTTGATGAAAAAACTAGTGATTTGTGGAAGAATTGTTAGGTGGTTATTATTGCTACAAGAGTTTGATATAACTATTGTGGATAAGCTAGGGAAATCAAATGTGGTAGATGATTTTCTTTCCAGGTTGAAAATCAAAACAAAAGAAGTAGTGGATGATTATTTTCCAGATGAACACTCGTTTGTCCTCACAGAGCAAACACCTTGGTATGTAGACATAGTTAACTACTTGGTTGTAGGAAGGACACCTTTACATCTCTCACCTAGAGAAAGGAACCATTTAGTTGAATACAACTTTCCATATTCATGGGTGGATGGTTATCTATTCTATATAAGACGAGATAATATAATGAGAAGGTGCATGAGGGAAGATGAAGTATATGATATCCTTAAGTATTCATGATGAGCATTATGTAGGGCACTTTGCAACCAAGAGAAAAACTCTATAGATTCTAAAAACTGGCTACTACTGGCCAACACTTCATAAATATGCAATCAAATATAAAAGGTGAAATAATTCTAAAGGATTATTCAACATACAAGGAGCAATGAAATGCCCCTACAACCAAAATTGTTCATTACACCATTTGATAAATGGGGACTAGATTTCATTGTACCAGTAGCTCCCACCTCTAATAATAAGGAATACATACTGGTTTGCACTGACTATCTCACAAAATGGGTGGAGATTAAAGCATTGCAATTTTCTAAAGATAGCAAGGTTGCAACATTCCTTTATGAGGAAATCTTCACAAGATATGGAGTGCCTAGGGAGATAGTCACATATCAAGGGCCACAATTCACTTTAGGATTTCCCATCTGGTCAAAGAATATGAGATTAGACATAAAAATTCAACCCCCTACCACCCACAAGCAAATGGCCAAGTTGAGGTCACAAACAGGGAGATCGAATCTATTCTAACAAAGATAGTCTAACTGCATCAAAAGGACTGGGCAACAAGGTTACCAAAAGTTTTCTAGGCATATAGGACAACCTAGAAAACCACCACAGGATTCACACCATATGAATTGGTAAATGGGAAAAAGGATATCCTTCCCATTGAATTTGAACATAAAGCACTCAAGATAAAAATGCAACTTGGAATGGATCTCTTTGAAGCTTAGAAAGAAAAATTGCATAATCTAAATGCTCTAGATGAAATAAGAATGTAAGAAGGCCATCATACAGAGATTGTGCAAAAATAGAGAATCAAATGACATGACTAGTTTATTAAAACTAAGGATTTTCATGAAGGGGACTGGGCATTGCTTTATTATTCAAGGTATAAGGACCCATAAGGGTAAACTAAAAACATGATGGATATGTCCTTATGAAATTAAACATGTCTTTTAGAATGGAGCAATGCAACTAACTACAACTAATTCAGTCAAATTCTCTTTAATGGTCAATGAACATCGACTAAAGCTTTATAAAAATCCATTGCATAAAGAAAAGTTTCTACAAGATTTACAACAATAGTGTACACCACTTACAGATTCAACATTGCCCGCCAATCTTGAAAACATGGCCGAATAAATAATTGCTACATCTGTAGATGAGCCAACAAGCTCACCTACTGATATATAGTAGGTATGATTTTCACTTAACAATAAAAATCACATGCACACACATGCACTCTATCACCAATAAATTGTACCACCAACAACTATTTTTGGATACACACAAAGAGTTACACACGAGACCTGTAGCAACAATTGAAGAATTTACACAAGGGAGCTATACTGCTACTACCCACAACATTTACATCCAACTCAAGACCACTCCACATGTAGCAACTATCACTTTTAGTTGTTTGCTACATGCATCAAATCCTATTCGCTACCAATTACATGCAACATATCACTTCATTATAAATAAATTTTCTACATACCACAACTTTCTTTTCCCATATCAAGCATTTTCAAGACACATGCCATCATTCTGAATAGTTCTCTATATGAAAATATACCCATAGTACTACCATTTATTTCTATCATTTCATTTTCCTCAACATGTTGCTACTTGGAAGCATTTAAACCAACATCACACATGCCATCTTTCATATCAACATGCACATTATACGTATTATTTTCACATTATCAACTATGATTACCATTAAATTCTATTAATTTATGATGGAATTCATGTTCATGCAATAATTAATTTATATTATATTTATATCTACAATGCTTAAAATAATGATCCCCTTCATAATTCTCGTAACTTGTAATTTAAGGAAAAATAACAACTTTAAGTTGGGGGGAAGGACTAGTTAGGTTGTCATTGTAATTTTTTTTAAAATAAATTGCATACACTAGCTTGAATTTTCTTTGCAAAGTCATAAAAGTTATAGAAATAGAGGTTATAGTACTCATAGGAACAAGGATTAAGGCACAAGAAATAACTCAACAACAAATTGAAGCACATAAAGAAGTAGAATTTTCTTGATGAAGGTTGAAGAACTACAAAATGGGAGGAGACATTGTCAAATGAGAACTAGCAGCTCATAATTTATTATTAGAAGACTAGATGTGTATGCCCATCTTCCAACAAGTTGGATGGTTGGACTATTTCCTTCATCTCACAGAGTTCAACGAAGTAATGACACAACAATTTTCTAGTACATTATAGAATGATGAAGCCATAGTCAGAGGTTTGAGAGTGGATGTTTCAAAGGAAACAATTGCAGAGGTTTCTAGATTGCCCTCAGTGGGAGAAGAATTTATAGTGTGAGCATATGCACTCATAACAAAAAATGGATTTACAAATCTGGGAGAGGAATTAGACTCCTTGGATCAAGGTAACAAATTACTTTCCCTGTCATGGTTATGGGCATCTGTTGCTTCATACATAATTGAATATTTAACCTACAACAGTAGGCAATCTCTTCTGTACACAATACATTTTAAACTCTTGAGTCATCTTCATCATCAAAGGCTGGTGAACATCCCTAATTTATTGTATAATTTTTTGAAACAAATATCTATTGAGTATAGAAGTAAGAGGAATCAATCTTCCCTGTCTCATTATTGCTTGGTCACTTTGTTGATAAAAAGGTGACTAAGAACCCAATTCCTTGATGTTTCTTGGGAAAATTTTCTAGCTTGCAACAATATAAATGATATACTTATGAGGCTGGGGTTAGACGAAGCAAACAGGGCTCAGGAGGTGAATGAGCTATCTATAGTTGCTAAAGAGGAACATGTACCCTCTTCCCCGCATATTGCATCACCTACCTGCAACATTGACATATAATTAGAGAAAAAAATGCAGGAAACCCAACCTGTAGCTTCTAGGACGCATCCCACATCCAACTGCTAAAGAAGAATTTGCTTCACCAGTTGAGGCTAATGATGAATTATTTTTAGGAGATAAGAATGAATTTATTTTGAAAGGAAAAGATGAAAATAGTGAGTTGCATGCAACTCCACAAAAAATAAAGGAACTGGAGGAGCAAATAAAAGGTTACTAGCAAAGAGAGGTTGGGATGGACCATAAGGTCAAGGAATTGAAAAAACAATTACATGTTTATGAACAACAAGGATCAAGTTTGGAGAGGTTTTCCCAATTGTCCATTATTGAAATTAATAAGAAAACTCCACAACTTGATAATCAGAATGAAGCTCCAATGATACCAAAAAATCCTACTATAGTTACCCTTGGAATTAAATTATGGAACATAATGGAAGAATCTCTCAGTCACAAAGGAAATGGGATAAGGAAAAATCTGAGTTGATAGGGACATATAGTAGAGAGATTGAAAAGAGGGGCTCAAAGATTAAAAGGATAAAGGTGAAAATGGAAGAAATGGCTAATAAGATAGTCTAACTCTTAAAATGAAGTCCATCTACTAGGGTCTCCACCCTATTTCTACAAGATTTTTTTTAAGTTTTCAATTTAGCCAAGTGACCTCCCAGTTTCCTTATCATCACCCACATTATTCTTAAAATCTTACCAAGAGGCCATACCAGATATGTAGGATCAATTGTGCGAATTCTATTTGCATAATTTGACCATTCTCTATGACACTACCTGAAACCCACTTATCTTTGTGGGGGATGTTCAAATAAAGGCATTAACCTCATTTATAAAAAATGAACACTAGAGATGACAACTGCGACAAAATTATCATGAGAGGGAGAAGCCACTTCCCCTCCATATTAGAGCAAAAGCAGAGGATCCTAATGGGGTGGTAGAGGAATGGATTGACCTCATGGAAAGAAGCTAGGTGGAAAATAAAATTTTACAATGCAGAGAAGGAGATTACAAAAGATTTCAAAAACTAGTAGTTGGAGAAGGAAGAGAGGCATTTGCTTTCTCCTAGGACAAATGGAAAGAGTTGACACAAGATCTGGATAGGAAGGAACCCCACTCTAATTTTAATTACTTGGCAGTATTTGTAACATCACACAAGTATATCAAATCCTCTCTACAACATCAGATTACCTGGTTCCCTTTAACATTTTGTCCTCCCCTTCTCCTATACCCAATTCCACATTGGACAAGAAGAAAGGAAGAACAAGGGTGACTGAGCAAGCTAGATGGGAGAGGATATATGAACAAAAGGGATTCTACCTGAAGTACAGTGAAGGAGTCACTAACACAATAGACTACATGGAAATTACATTACAATACAATCAGAGACCCCAAAATCCTTGAGTATAATCAATGAGCCAAGCTAGGGGGAGCGATGAGCCTTAGAAATGTCATGTTTTCCTTGTTTCAATTTCATAATTTTTATCATATTTCGGATGATAAGTTTCAAAGACATTCCCAAACCTTTCCATATATTATAAGTATTTAAAGCATTGAAGATGATATATTATATTGTAAATGATTATGTGAATCTTTGAATGTCAATGGAATTTAATGGAGTTTTATGATTGATTATATTTATTAATGATGAAATATTCCCTTGGAATAAACTAACCCCTAAACCAAAGGATCTGCCAACCCACAACAAAAGGACTTTCAACTCGCAATAGAAGGATGCTTGTCCATTGTATTCAAAGAGGACCTTATCACCTACAGCATGTGTAGTTTTCCGAAGCGAATGCAATAAATGATCAAAGAGTGTGAACATATTTTCCTCATGGATCAGTCCATATTTTTTACTTTATGCAATTATTAGATCATGGAGGAAAGAAGATACTTGTACTAATAATGGTTAGCAATGTGCAATAAGTTTTACCCTGTTAGGCACGTCTTTAATTATAATCATCTTCTTTAAATATGTAGAGTCCTAATAAGATTCTTACACTCTAATCTCCAGTAGATTTTATTTACTATTTTGAAATAAGACCTAGTCCTCTTCCTATGTTTTTTAGAGAGTTAACAATTTCTTACAGTTTAATTTTAGTCCAAGAATAATGGAACTCTCAAAGATATTATATATTTAATCTTGTAAGAGACCATAGCTAGCTATATTTCTCTATGAAGTAGATTTGAATATAAATATTGTTGATCAGATACTTTGTTCTCAATTTTTTGTATGTTTGAACTACAATAAAGAGGAATACAACAATTTCCATGAATCTTTGAGTTAAGAATTGAAGAAAGACATTATGGATTTCAAAAACTCAAATAAGGGACACTTAAGGTACTGCAATATCAATGGTAGTTTAGGTTATTAGTTGTAGTAGAGTAAAGTACTACATTGTATTTTTTTCTTTACAATCTATTGAGTTGTTGAACGAATAATTGATTGTTATTATTTAAGTTGCAACATAGTTAAGTCATCAAGTTGTTATTCTCATAAAAGTAGTTACTCATAACAATTATTATAGTTACCAACAACAATTGTTATTTATCTGATTTTTTTCTCAATATAGTTATTTCAATTAGGTTGCTTTCAATTAGATTTATTTCTGTTACTTTTCTATACACAATTGATTAGGATGTTTTAGGATTCTCAGCTACACATATGTGCCACCACCATCTCAAGATTACAATTCCTTGGTTGAAAATTTAAATGAAGCACATCTAAGGCAATGAATTACTTAATAAGGGATTTGCTGGTTCGTTAAGTTGTATGTATGCATTATCTACATGTATTTATTGAACATAGAGGGAGCACTACAAGAGGCGAGAGATCCCCAACATTCATAAAGGAAATTATGCATATCCTCATGATTTTCCAAATTATCAACAATTTTCCCTTGTTTCTTTAGCCACACCCTGCAAGACCAAGAGGATGATGGAAAAAGTGTGCATGATTTTGGTATTGAATTTTATCATGACCTTCATGCTTTTCTCCATATCATCTAGCTTGGTTTTCAACTTCTCCACCTTCAATTCTATTTGTAAGCAACACTCACAATTTTGTTGTTTCGTGGTAGGGGCATTGAGGGAATCCTCATTCACAATGTAGATGGAGGGGTCTTTAGGGAAATTCTTATTTTCTAGATGGGGGTCTCAGGCACATCTTTGATCTTAGGTTCAAAATTAAGAGCATTCATTTCGTTGAATAGGTTGTTACCTTCGAACAACAAAGGAGAAGGCTCAGGGGAACTATCAACAAAGTTAACCTCATCAACAAAAATATCCTCTTACTGGTGGGAGTCACTTGATATATGAATATCATTCATGTTATGTTGTTGGACCATAGCCAATATTTTTGATCTTTAAACATTCGTACCTTTAATGTCATGTTTCTTGGCCTTCCCCTTTTGTTTTTGGTCCATAGTTTGGGATTTCTTCTTAGTCAAAGTATAGAGGGACAAGCCATCAAATTAGCTTAGACCCTCCAAAACAGTCTCCTCAATAAAAACTATGGAGGCTTTATATTGTTTATCTTTCTTTTTGGTTGGCTCTCCTTCTAGCCTTCTCTTCACCGACCCCTTGTTGGGTTCTTTCTTATTAGAGGAGATAAGTTATAAGGAACAAAGCCTGATCATCACATCTTCCCCAGTATTAATTTTCAAATATGGGTTAATAGTAGAGGGGGAATATCATGAAAAAATAAATTAGTTTTAGATTTGGTGGCGCCTTTCACTCCCTTTTTACCCTTGGAAGGGAGCTAGGATGAGGGACCAATGAAGGTGAGGGTTTTTTTACCTTTCAAAGTAGGAGGTCTAGGCTAAGGATTTTCCACAAGATAGACCTTGATGGGTTTAGTAGGGTAGAGGGCAAGGTAGAAGTGATAAAGGCATATAATAAGACCTTGATGTAAGGAAATAACTAGATTACTAGGGTTTTTGGCATGTAAGGCCCTAGCTTCTTTGATAGAATTTTCCAATGAAGATAGAAGGAAGAATGAGGAGCTCATGATAATTTGTGCCTAAGGTGATTTAATAGAGAAAAATGATAATGATAATAGCACTTGAACAACTATTCAAGGGTGAAGTATTTAATTAGAAATCAACATACTTAGTCCCATGGCTTTGACAACATTAGCGAACAAACCCATTTTGAAATTTGACAGGTTCCTCACCATCTTTTAAAAAATTCCATGCTTTTAATG
>VDFB02014233.1:0-26021 GCA_007258455.2 Sequoia sempervirens
TTGAAACAAGTAAAATAAAGGAATGATGAATCCATGAAGGATTAGAGTATGAGCACATAGAGTTATAGGTTGTGGGAGTTGATAAGGGATCATGTAAATAGATATAAGTGAACCACCTATATTTGTGATTGGAGAGGAAAGAATGGTTATTTAGTATCCTTCACAATGGTACTAGAATTATTAAATTTGGGTATAGGGACCATAAGACTACTACCAAAACCATAAAACTTGGTACAAGGACTAGACACTAGTACATATGCCATGATCATGAAGGTAGAAGATGAGAGTGTATGTCTCCCATTTAATTTAATGATAAATAATATATAATATTTAAGGAGTAAAGTAGGAGGAAGGAATAAATCAAAAGGGAACATAGCTCATACAAGATAGTGGAAAGAGAAAGAAAGAAAAGAAATGTTTCCCCCAAGAATGTGATCATGAGGTTATCCCCAAGTAGGGAAAAGAGGAATAAAACCATGAGATAGATTAGGAGCATGTGCATCAATATAATAAGTAGGAGGAGATGGTGCATTTGAATAACACAAGGAGAATCATGGACTAAGGTGCTTCCTATTGAGAGACAATTAATAATTTTTTGTATGGAGAAGAAAAGATCAAAAGAAAAGAGAATATTGATTATATGAAGGTAAGAATAATAGGATAGTAGGAATAATGTGTAATAAAAGAGATAATAGTATGCACATATATAAGAAATACAACTATACAAAAGGATCTATGTGATGAGGTTCCAACTACCTCATTCAAAATTTATCAAATATCTTATATTTCCTTTTTGTTTTCATAAAATTTCATTTGGATTTAATATTTGTGAAAGATAATTAACTATTCAAATAAATATAAAATGTGTATACTAGTATAAATTTGGTTTATTGTGAAAGTTTAATCATTGAAAATAATGATAGTTGGTGGGATTGAAAGCATCACTTTTTTAGACATAATAGTAGTTTTAACATTCATTTTATATAAGGTAACTACAAGGATCTCTAGATTTAGTAAATACAATATCCATAGCTAGTGATGACAACCTCTAGATCTAATGAAGACAAAATATGGAGATAATGAAGACAAAATCTAGAGATAGTGGAAACAAGCTTTAGATTCATTACAAATAAACTCCAAAATTCCAAGAATTAATCACATATGCTAGATAAAATACCGAAGGACATGTGCACCCATAAAAAATAAAATAAAAGTCTCTATTCTTAATTACCACAATGTTAAACACTTGAAATATTGAGAGGGGGGTGAATCAATATTTCTTAAAATTTAATAACTAAAAAGTGCATTGTAAAGAATCACATTAAACTTGTCGAAATGGAAAGAAAAAAGTAAAGCATAAACCATAGAAGAACACCATATTTTATGTGGAAAACCCTTGAAAGGGAAAAAAAATGGTGATGATTAACTCACTATATTTCATAATTGGTTACAATAGATCACAATTTAAAGGACTCATAGCCTAATGACTCACTCTCCAAAAAATAGGAGGGCTCACCACCAAAGGAATATCACTTCTTCTTGAATTATAAAAGTATATAAAAAAATAGCTCACTGCCAGAGTTTGAACTGTTTACAATGCATCTACTATATGTTGAAGATACAGTTCCTTGTTCTTCTCAGAAAATTGACTTTACACACTTCATCCTTCACTATCACTCTTATGTTGATGCATAATATTACCACTATCACATTATAATCTTCACTTTCTACACAATCATATCAACTCTTAAATTTTCCATCTCTCTATATGTATATATATCTTTTGTAAAATGTCAAACCATCAACTAGCTCAGCTTAATGAATGAAATGTGTGACCCCAAGGCCTGTCGGCTAAAAAATACAACATACATACCTTTTGGAAGTATAAAAAGCATGTTCTTCACCAAAATAGGTTGTCATGACCTATAGATACTCCAATTAATCTTCTCCATACAAAAATTAATTCTCCATGACCCCAAAACCCTTAGGTCAACACAACACAAACAAATTGATAAAGCAACAATTGAATGAACCAATTGTTCATCCAAAACTTGATGCACGGATCACCAAACCACTTGAAACTTAAAATTCACACACATCTAACATCTTCATAAACTTTTAGAAATCCTCAAAGCACAATGATCATTCATAATAGAATGTGGGGCATCCCGACATAAACTCTACAACTATAACTTTGTCACTACTTAGCTCAATACTCTGTCATTAATAAATTTTGGTATGAAAGACATAAGACCCTAAAAATTTGGATATGGACACCTTCAATGTATACCATTAATAACTCAAAACCGCATGACAAGATAATTCACTGCGAAATAATGTGGACCATAAAATTGTTCCTTTGTTACATTAAAAATACATTACCTTAGTCTAGGATTTAGCCAATTTCTCAAAAACACTTGGTCTTCTGTGAAATGTATACATATTGATATACCATCAATTCTACAATTATTTTCCATCAATGAAAAGACCATACATCATCATGCTCATGTTGCCAAAAATCTCCCCCTTTTTCATTGATGGGAACACACTTCTCTTCTTCAATCCCCCTTTGATATCAATGGAAAACGGTAGTGAATCTACACTACACCTCCTTACTGATATATATATATATGACAATAGTTCCCCTTGACTATATTATCCATCACCAAAAATACAAAATTATATCGCAACACTATCTACTAACTTTGCACACATTGAGATAAAAAATTGTCTATACAATTTCAAAAGAAACATACACTTAACTAGATGAGGGAAATGTACCTTGATATTTTTCCATTAATTTTGCAAGATGTGCCTCCTAATCCTTCTTGGAAACATCCCAATCCTTCTTGGAAAAGCAAGCATGAATCTCTAGTTTTCAAACTGTACATAGAAGTCTTCCCCTCGTTCACTTGTCTAATTATGACCAATTGTGAATCACCATAAACCTATAGCTCTTTGATTCTCCATTCAACAACCATTCTTAATCCAATGATAAGTGCCTCGTATTCCACTATATTGTTGGTGCAAGGGAATACAATACTATATTCTTTAGGTATAATATCTCCTTGGGTGTGAAAATGAGAATACCAGCTCTTGATCTATGTTGGGTATGAGATCCATCAAAGTATAGTTTCCAACAATTTACTTAAGTTGCCACAAGGAAACCAGCTCCTGATCTATGTTGGGTATACTATCATCAATGGGTACCTCTACTAGCTGGTCTGCTATTACTTGTCCTTTAATTTCTTTTTTTTCCACATATTCTATATCAAATTCACTAAGAATCATGACCCATTTTTCCATTCAACCAATGATTATTGCTTTAGATAGTAGATATTTCAAAGGGTCAACTTTTGAAATTAGCTTGATCTATTGGTTCAACATGTAATGTCCAAGCTTTTGTGATGCAAATATAATTGCTAAACAAGCTCACTCAATAGGTGTATAGTTTAGCTCATACCCAACCAAGGTGCGATTGATATAATACACCACTCTTTCTTTGTTTTTTTCATCAAGTTATGCTAACAAAGCTCCTAAAGCTGCTACTGTGGCTAATATATAAGATCATAGGTTTATCCTATATAGGAGGCATCAAGATAGGAGGAGATGCCAAGTATTCCTTGATCTACTGGAAATATTGTTCACATTTTTTGTCCCACTTGAAGACTAAATCTTTATGAAGAAAGTGTGTAAAGGGATGGCACTTATCAGCTATTTGTGCTATGAATCTCCTGATTTATTGAAGTTTTCCTTGCAAACTATGTAGTCGTTTCAATGTTTTTGGAGAAGGGATTTTCATAATAGCCTTGAATTTTGTGGGATCTACCTCTACGCCTCTTCAGGACACAATATAGCCCAATAGTTTTCTTTTTGTTACACCAAAAACATAGTTCTTAGGATTAAGGAATAATTGATACTCTTCTAATTTGTCAAATATGAGTTCCAAATTATCCAGGTGTCATTTTCTTGTTAAGTATTTCACCAAGAGATAATCTATGCAGTCTTCCATGGTGATATGGAACATGTCATGAAATATAGTAGTCATCACCCTTTGGTAGGTTGCTCATGCATTCTTAAGGACAACTAATATAACATTCCAACAAAAGGTTTTCTAAGGACAAGTGAATGTCATCTTGTGTTGATCCTTGGGTGCTATCTTGATTTGGTTATATTCAAAAAACCCATCCATAAGAGAGAGCATCTCTTGGTCCACTATCAAATATACTAATATATCTATGTTTGGAAAAGGAAAATCATCCTTCAGCCATGCTTTGTTGAGATCTCTAAAATATGGGTAGATCCTTATGCCCCATGTAACACCCTGCTACGCAAACCCCATAGGACAACTACAATAAAAATAGAATAATTTTTTTGTTTTGAAAATAACAATTACACAATGCAAAAAATAAACATTTGTAAAACATAGATATAACATAAAGCATTAACCTAATCCTATGGGGTACATGGTGTGTTACTTAAACGAACCCAATAATTAATGATAAACGATACTAACTGAAGTGGAAGAAAGAAGTGAGAATAAAACATGATATAAGTATAACAAGAATAAGATATAAATTCATAAACATAAATCAGATAATACTATATTCATCTTCAGAGTTCAAAGTTACAAATGTGGAATATATTTCCACATATACAACACAATATAAATTCAAAGTTACATTACAAGGCCACTTCCCTTATAACATTGGGAAGGGTACAATCAATAATACAAAAGTACAATAATGAAAGAGAACTCTTCATAGGTACAATCTTCTTCATGTGAGATATGAGATCACTGCAACTGCATCCACATCAGGATCACAAATGGGGACACAATGGGTGCATTGCACGTTTCCACCCGACCGTGTGGACCTGAAGGAACACCCCTATGCAAGGAGTCGATAAGAAAGAACCCTCAGCCACAAACTCAAACATAAAGGGCACACATCACAATACTCAATCCCATGAACAACATAAAAATCAACAGTAAATAAACAACTCAAACAACTAAAACAACTCCAGAGGCATAAGAACAAGGGAAACAAAGGGGCACAATGGGAGAGTGTCATTGCATGGCCTTCATGGATTCACCAGACTACCTATAATCTAGGAGCCACCTCCATCTATGGTTAATCAGACATCATGTTTCAAGGTTTCGTCCCATAGGGTGACTCATGTGGAGCCATCTACCTTTTGTGAAGACAAGGTAGTGACCTTACCGACCAGGTCTTCCCACCCATCTTTAGCCTTTGGGAGCACTAATGGCATGGGTGAGGTGTATATTTTTATCTTGTTATGTGATAACTAACCCAACCCACTAAGTAAATTAATTAAATTTTCACTTAATTAAGGAAACTCTTTCAAGGGTGACCACTTGTAGATTGGCCCCAAGAAGAGCCACTCTCCCCTATGGTTTCCCTAAAACCAAAACCAAGAAACGGGTACCACAATGTTCAATCATAACTCACAACAAGGTACCACCAAAAAATTCCCACATGGTATCAACATGAACCAAAAAGATGCAACCATAGAAATGCATTCACACTTTCCCTAACCTCTGGAGATAACACTAATCCATACAAGAACAAAGTAAAATATCACATCTAATTAAATAACACCATATCATTAAGTATAAAGAATTTAAATAATAAATCATCTAATTCTCAATCAAATAACCATTTTCATCAATTAAAAAATCAAAGGAAATTCACTAATACTTCTATTTATCCCAAGCACAATAATCAATTTAATAAATATCTTCCTACACTTAAATAGTTCATTTATTAAATATCTAAGTCTATAAACTTGCTAAAAAGCTAATTAAAGAGTAGCAATGATAATTCCATGATTTATCTAAACATAATAAAATAAACTTTCTTTTTTTTAAAATTAAAGATACTAACTAAATTTATTATAAGCTAATTATAAATCATTCACTAATTTCAATTTTTTTTAACTATATTTTAATTTCTGATTTTAAATCTTTTCCACACAGAACATTCTAAATTCTGATTTTTCTAAGATAATGGAAATCTAATCCTTATTTTAAAAATCAGTTCAAAGTAAAAAGCAGATTTAAGATATTAATCTAATTTTTGCCACATAGAATATTCTAAATTCTATTTTTTTCTAAGATTATGGAAATCTAATCTTTATTTTAAAAAGCAGTTCAAAATGAAAAGCAGATTTAAGATATTAATCTTCTAAGTTCAAAATCTGATTATAATATTTATTTATTTTAAATAATTATTCGGACATATCATAGTACAGTTTGACTAAAAAATAATGAAATCAAATTCTACAATATATTTTAAATCACAAATTTTATTTTCCTCAAATTCTAAATACAGCTTAAATTAGAAGACATTTTCAAACAAAATTTACAAATAACATTTTTCCCCTTTATATATAATTTTTTTCCAGAGAATAACTTATTTTTATTTTTCATTATTTGCACACATTTCCTACATATACACTATATATATGTGTGTGTGTGTGTGTGTGTGTGTATAAATACTGAAATAAATATATATCAATTCATCTAATGTTGCTGCAATTGAAGCATAGAATAAACTGAATATATGGACATAATATATACACATACATATATATATACACACACACACACACACACACATATTAAAACCTCCACATTAATATTTAAAAATTACATAACATAATAAAATATCAAATATATGTTTATTTTATCCAACAATTTACCCATGAAAGAAATACAGTGACAAAACATAAGTGTAAAAAATTTCAGAGTGCTTGAATAGGGAAAATATGGGCAATGAAATGGTTCTCAATGAGAGATTTTTAGAGGTTTAAAGCTGAGAAGATTCCAAAGACAGAGGGAAATGAGATTATTTCAACAAGAATTCTAGAATGAAAATTATAGAGAGGAAGGAGAAATCTACAGACAAGAAGAAATAATTACAGAGAATGGGATTTTCCCAAACACATACAAAAAACATATTTTCTCTTTCAAACAGAATTTCATATCTCCTTTTAAAAACTAAATCTATAGAGATCAAATTATGAAATTCCAATTACCCGGAGTCCTACGCAAATTTCAATTCGAGGACGAAATGATGTGCGACTCCAGCCAGCTACAATCTTCCATAATCTAGAGATTCAAAACCCCAGCAACAATGGATTCGACAACAAAACCTAGTGCAAGCCAAAAATCAAATCTTCTCAAATCAAATCGACGAAAAACCACACAGATTACTAATCCTTAGAAAAAAATTCAACAATTTTTTTTGCGTTGTAGACATTTTTTCATTTTTCATTTCCACCCTCTTGCTTTTTCGAAAAGGAAATATTTGAAATATACTTTTTCCAAAAAAAACCAAATCAAAAGTTGTCATAAATTTTTTGACAACTTTCCCATGCAAATTCCACTTAACCCACCATTTCTACCATTTTCCAATTTTGGAAGAAGAATCTTCCATAATTAATTTACACCCAAAAAATATGCCTTTTAAATATTTTAATTTCATTTTAATAAAATTATTTTTTTGAAAAATAAACAATTAATTAATAATAATTTTAAATAACATTTCACTTAATTATAATTGAAGTTTAAAATTTATTTTATTAAATAGCCTTTTTTCTAATTAAAACAAATAAGATAATGATTTCCTTAACTTTATTTCTTCTAAAAATAAACCATAATAATTTATCTAACTATTTATTTAATTTAATGATTTAAATTAAAGGATAGCTTCACATTTTAAAATAACAATAAAACTGCTAATGTACACCATAATTTTCCAAAGTATTAATATCATAAGCAATATTGAACCTTTCATTAATTTAATATTTGGCACCATAGACTAGCATTTAATTTAAATCATAAAGCACTAGACCAAGCCATAAACACACTTATAAAACTCATGAAATAAAATGATTTAATTAACAACCATACCCACACGAACGAAATATGGACACGACATGAACAATACCTAGACCAACCACTGACATAGGTGGGGGTACTTTCTTACCAACTCCCTAACTGCATCAACCATTGGGTATGTAGGATGCACTCACACCCGACAATGCGGGTGGAGTCGGCACCTAGTACCTGCATTCTTGCATAACACAAAATGTCAAACAACATATACATATGCAAATAATTCACAGTCAAACACATTGTGAAGGAGAGTTATGGTGAGGCAGGGCGCTCACGGATGAGCAATGCCACCCTGTCTCCTTCACCCGAATCAAATACAATAAACATAATCTAGGCATCACATCATCAAAATAACTCACAAAGTAACATCATCATAACATGAGTATCCCACACATAAGTCCAACTATAATAAGAAAATAAGCATAACTATCTGCCATGCCCAACACATGGCAGAAAAGCTGCCAAATAGAGTATCAAATATGCATCAAACCAGAAATCACACTGAAGCAAAACACACACACCAAAGCAGTATCAGAGTATCAGAACATGAGGGGAACTACATCCTTCCCCCCCTAGAAATAGGATTACTCTTGGAAGCTAGAAAATAAATAAGAAAAAGAGGCTCAGATGCGAGATGCATCCTCCCATGTCATTGAAGTCTCATCATTCGGGTCCCATTGGACCCACACCTAATCAATCTCTCTACCCCTGAGCATGAGTCTCCTATGTTGCAGAATGGCTATAGGCTCTAGTGAGAGTTGCCTGTCCTCGACCTGAAGAGCATTCCAATCCAGTACATGAGATAAATTAGGAAAGTAAGGCCTAAGAATGGAAACATGGAACACATCATGCATGAGTGCAAGACTGGGTGACAAGGCTAAATGGTAAGCAACGGGTCAATTCCTCTCTAAAGCCTCAAACAGACCCACAAAACGAGGTGCCAACTTGGAACCTTTTCCGTAACAGATAGGGATCTTTCGTGGACACACACGAAGAAACACACGATCACCCACTGAAAACTGATGATCAACCCTATGAGCATCGGTGTATTTCTTCTATCAATCCTAAGCCACTACCAAGTTCTCTCTGATGCGAGTGACTTGTTGCTCCATTTCCTATAGCATCTCTAGCCCAAGAAGAATCTTGTCCTCCAAACAACCCCAACTCAGAGGTGTTCAACATGGGTGACCATACAAAGCCTAGAATGGTGGCATCTTGATCAAACTGTGGTAACCGTTATTGTAGGAAAACTCAACCAAATGCAGATAGTCTTCTCATCGATACTGTTGATCTATAACATACATGTGGAGCATGTCCTCAAGAACTTGATTGACCCTTTTGGTTTAGCCATTTGTTTCCGGATGGTAAGCAAAACTGAAGTTCAATTTTGTTCCCAAGGCATGCTGCAATGAGGTCCACAATGCAGAAGTGAACACTGGATCTCTGTCAGAAATGATTCCTCATGGAATCCCGTGCAACCTCACAATGTCATCCATAAAAATTTTAGCCACGGATGATGCAGTATAGGAAGATCGAATAGGGGAGAAATGTGCCACCTTGGTCAACCTGTCAATGGTGACCATGATAGCATCATGCCGACGTGCAGTCATCGGCAACCCAACAATGAAGTCAATAGATATAATATCCCATTTCCATTCTGAAATGAGATTGGGCTACAAAATACCTACTGGATGATGGTTCTCTTCCTTCACCCTCTGACACTCCAGGCATCTTGCCACAAGATTTACTATATCCCTCTTCATCCCTACCCAAAAGTACAACAGACGAAGATCTGCATACATCTTTTTAACTCCTAGATGAGCCAAATAAGGAGACCAGTGAGCTTCAGACATGATTAGGGTATGAAGACCCTCTGAGGAAGGAACATATATGTGACTCGAACATCATGAAAGTCCATTAGACTCAAGAGTATAACCAGTAAACCTTCCCTCAAGCACTCTACTCGACTCCATTTCCAACTTCACCTCCTGGAACTAGCTGTCTGAAGAAAGTGCTGCAAGAATCTAACCTTTTAGATCAACCTCAAGAGTCACAAAGGATAACTCATGACGGCGATGACTTAGAGCATCTACCACTACATTCTCCTTGCCCTGAATATATTTCACTTCAAAATCATACTTGTAGAGGAATTCCATCCATCTTCCTTGTCTAGCATTAAGATTTGGCTGCATAAAAATGTATTACAAACTGCGATGGTCACTATGTAGCTCAAACCTATGGCCCAACAAGAAATGCCACCACCTTACCAGGGCATGAACAACTGTGGTCAACTCCAAATCGTGAGTAGGGTAATTTAGCTCATGTTCCTTGAGCTTACGTGACTCATATGCTATCACCTTGTCATCCTCCATCAAACAACCCCTAACCCTTCCAAGGATGCATCTATGCAAACCACAAAGTCCTGAGTCAAATTAGGAACAACAAGAAGAGGTGCACTAGTCAGCTTCTCTTTAAGAGTTTGAAAATCCAACTGACACTTTTCTGACCAATAATATTTCTTTCCTTTCCTCTACAGAGAGGTGATGGGATGTGCAACCCTAGAGAAACCCTGTACAAACCGCTGATAATAGCCCGCCAATCCCATAAAGCTGCAAATATTTGGAACATTTTTGGGAGCAGGCCAATCTATAATAGCTTGGATCTTTGAGAGATCCATGATGATGCCTTCTCTGAAGATCACATGCCCCAAGTATTTCACTTTAGACTTATAAAATTTGCACTTTTCCAAGTTTGCAAACAATTGGTTTTCTCTCAAGCACTGCAACACCAGCTTCAGGTTTTCCTCATCCTCCTCCATGGATCTAGAGTAGATAAGTATGTCATTGAGAAACATGAGCACAAAATGGTCTAGATAGGTCCAGAAAACACCATTCATTAACCTCATGAAAACTGAGGGTGCATTAGTTAACCTGAATGGCATGATAGTACATTCATAATGTCCATGTCAAGTATGAAATGCAATTTTGTGAATATCCTCCTCAGCAATCTGCAGCTAATGGTATCTTGATTTGAGGTCAATTTTAGAGAACACCTTTTCTCTGTTGATCTAGTCAAACAGATCATCAATCCTCAGCAAAGGGTAGCGATTCTTCACTGTCACCTTGTTCAATTTCCTGTAATCAATACACAAAAAAAGTGAACCATCCTTCTTTTTCACGAAAATGACTGGTGCTCCCCAAGGGGAAACATTAGGACAGACAAACCCCTTTTCAAGAAATTCTTCCAACTACAACCAAAGTTCTTGAATATCTTGAGTTTTCATCTTGTAAGGGGCCTTAGAGATAGGCTCCGCTCCTAGAACGAGATCAATTTGAAAGTCGATGTCACGCTTAGGTGGCATCCTAGGTATCTCACTCAGAAACACATCAGAAAACTCCTTCAAGAGAGGATAATCATCCAAAGTTATCTCTCGACTCTCTTCCATATCCAGGTCACTAACTGAGACAACGAACAACTGACACCCTTAATGGAAACACCTCTTCAACTGCATTACAGAGATAATCCTCAAGGAGATAGGATTTTGAATGCTAACGATTTCAACCTCACCTCTAGAATCATACCAACAACGAACAAACTTATGACGACAAACAATTGTCACTTGGTGTGCACTCAACCAATCCATCCCCAATATGACATCATAAGAACCCAGGGGAAGAATCCGAAGATCCATCAAAGTCACAACTGAACCAAACTCCAACTTACATCCTGGAACAAGAGACTCCACCGACACTTTTTCCCTAGAAGCTAGTTCAACACGCCACTTAATGCCTTGCTTTGCCGCAACTAGATTACAACACTTAACAACTGAAGGGGAAATAAAGGAATTTGATGCACCACAATCAAAAAGTATAGAAATAGAAGTGCCCTACAACAAACTTGATACCTCCACCATAGTGCCCTGGTGATTGGCCTGGCGATTATCCACCATGGTGAAAACTTGATGAGTCCTGCCAGCGTCTCCAATGGTCGAATCAAATGTTGTCGGCCTCTGACTAAACCCTATAGTGCTCCTCTGCGGACACTTTCTGGAAATATGTCCCTTCTTCCCACAACTGAAACACCCAGTACCATGGCCAAACCCTCTAACACCAGATGGAACATTAGACTGCTAATAGCTACCATGGCTAGGTGTAGGCTGTGAGGACTATGTTGGCTACTCAACCTAGTTATGTTGTGATCTCTTCCAATGACGATTCCTCTTAGACTAAAATCTATTGCTCTAATGAGACTACAAGGGCTTATTCTTTTATTGAACCTATTTTTAACCACCCTTAGCGGGTGCAGAATGAACCTTGGAAGGACCTGCAGCCTAAGATTGCCCACCACATGAACCACCACCTATAGTAGGAGTACTACCGATCTAAACTCCAACGTGACCTCCTAAAGCCAAGGTCAAATTCTCCTCCACAAGGTGAGATTTCTCAACAACAACCTCCATTGTCTTTGGCTCGAAGACTCAGACACCCCCACTAATCCTGGCATTCAGACCTTTGAAAAATCATTGTACTAGCATAGCCTCATCATTAACAATTCTAGTGTACTACTTAAGCTCAAAGAAGCGGCACTTATACTACTCTACGGACATTTCCATCTCTCTCAAGTCATGGAATTCATCTACCTGGCACTGCCTTCAGTGATCAGATAAGAAATAGGCCTTGAACCATTCTAAGAACAATTCCCATGTCACTAAATCGATGTCAAGGTGTAATTTTTGTTCTTCCAATCGCCACCATGTGGATGCAAATCCTCAGAGGTGCATGATGGTGCACCTTGCCCTAGTATTACTACCATAGGGATGCATAGCAAAACATCAATCTAGATCAATAAGCCAAGTTTCAACTTCCAAACCTCCACCAGAGCCATCATAAATAGGAGGACATGCCCTGAGGAGATCTCTCATATGTCCAGCAGCCACTGCATCCTGATCTGTCAGTATCTCATTCCTCCTCGGTGACCACTCTCTCTCTCTAATCACCTATTGCTCATCCTGCCTAGGACCCAGATGGCCAAGAACATCTTCCAACAACTGACGCAATTGCTGACCACCCAAAATTTTCTACTCTGGATTAGGGCCTCCACCAGGAGGGTTGTTCTAGGAACCCCGATTTTCCTCCTGCTCCAATTCATGGGAGCTCTGAGTTGGAGAATTATGATGTCCAGCTCCACAATCACCATGGCCACAATCGCGACCATGTCCACATCCCCAACCCCTAGGCATGATTCTACGCAAAAAGAAATGGATTACATAAGTTCAAAGTTATGTAGCAAGATTAACATAATGGGTTTACTTAACCTACAGTACCTAGTGTTGTTAACCTTGGCTCTTATACCAAATTGTAACACCCCGCCACACAAACCTCATAGGACAACTACAACAAAAAGAAAATAATTTTTTTTTTGAAAATAACAATTACACAATGCAACAAATAAACATTTGTACAACATAGATATAACATAAAGCATTAACCTAATCTTATGGGGTACATGGTGCGTTACTTAAATGAACCCAACAATTAATGATAAATGATACTAACTAAAGCGGAAGAAAGAAATGAGAATAAAACATGATATAAGTAAAACAAGAATAAGATATAAATTCATAAACATAAATCACATAATACTATATTCATCTTTAGAGTTCAAAGTTACAAATGTGGAATATATTTCCACAGATACAACACAATATAAATTCAAAGCTACATTGCAAGGCCACTTCCCTTATAACATTGGGAAGGGTACAATCAATAATACAAAAGTACAATAATGAAAGAGAACTCTTCATAGGGACAATCTTCTCCATGCGAGCTCAGAGATCACTGCAACTACATCCACGCCACAATCACAACTGGGGACCCAATGGGTGCATTGCACATTTCCACCCAATCGTGTGGACCCAAAGAAACACCCCCCGTGCAAGGAGTTGATAAGAAAGAACCCTCAGACACAAACTCAAACATAAAGGGAACACATCACAAGACTCAAGCCCACAAACAACATAAACATCAATAGTAAATAAACAACTCAAACAACTAAAACAACTCCATAGGCACAAGAACAAGGGAAACAAAGGGGCACAATGGGAGAGTGTCATCGCATGGCCTTCATGGATTCACCAGACTACCTATAATCTAGGAGCCACCTCCATCTATGGTTAACCAGACATCATGTTTTAAGGTGTCGCCCCATAGGGTGACTCATGCGGAGCCATCTACCTTTCATGAAGACAAGGTAGTGACCTTACCGACCAGGTCTTCCCACCCGTCCTTAGCCTTTGGGAGTGCTAACGGCAGGGGTGAGGTGTATATTTTTATCTTGTTATGTGATAACTAACCCAACCCACTAAGTAAATTAATTAGGTTTTCACTTAATTAGGGAAACTCTTTCAAGGGTGACCACTTGTACACTAGCCCCAAGAAGAGCCACTCTCCCCTATGGTTGCCCTAAAACCAAAACCAAGAAACGGGTACCACAATGTTCAACCAAAAGAATCATAACTCACAATAGGGTACCACCCACAAATTCCCACATGGTATCAACATGAACCAAAAAGATGCAACCATAGAAATGCATTATAAATATGTAGATGAAAATAAAAGTAGCATTATTGGAAGATAAGTTGCAGAGATTGCAACCTGAAAAGCCTAAGTAGAATGAAGTTGACTCCCCCACCACTTCACAAGAAGTTGTACCCCTAGACTTTACTGTTGAAGTAAGTTCTTCATGGGAAATTGTGCCATATAACATGGGAAGTGTTCCCATTTCAATAGTAGAACCCAATACATCAGAAGGGCCACAGGCTGAAGAAGATGTCAATAGGGAAGAGTTTCTTAGGCAACTAAATGAATATAAAGAGAAATGTGATAATCATGATGAGGATATTTTCAAGAGCAACATGAATATTTTCACTACAGTATTGGAACATTTGAACAAAAGAGTGAATAACAGGTTGAATAGTATTCACTATAGCTATTCATCCATGGTGGTTGCTATCAGGAATTTTGACATTGATAGAGAAAGAACCATTCCACTCATGGAAATTTGGATCCCTAGGAAGAAGGAATTGGTATTGATGTCAATTGGAGTTAAGCAAGATCCCAATCCGCCTGAAAAAGTTTAAACCTACTATTGTTCTTGTAGGTAAGATTGAAGGATACAGGGGAAATATTGAACCATTTGAGAACAAAATAAAAGAGTAGGTGAAATCCTTCCATGAATCACATCATGGCTTTCTTCCATCCATTCTAAGGGATGATGATAGCATAAAACTCTAGAGGAGTGGAAAAATGAAACCGATAAAGTTATTTCAGATCAGGTTGTGTCAATTTGTCAGAAATTTGATATGGACACATTGAAGATAAATATGGATATGTTAGCTCATGCTGAGACTATCCTATTGGAATTTGATAAGGAGGCTAACCAGATTGTCACCAAGTATGCACCTTATAGAGAAAGGGCTAATGAAGTCATTAATTTCAATTGGCCCACTAAAGATGAATTCCTAGCATGGAAAGGCCGATACTTGGAAGGAGTGGTGGACTAATATGAAGTGGTGAGGTGGTGATTTGAAATTTTGAAGTTTGCAACCAGGATGAATAACGGATAAGTGAGAGTTCCACTACATAGCCTGGATTTAGGAAAAATTAGGATTTTGATAAATTATGGGAAATATAGTGCTTCTTCAAGGTTGAATTAATGACAAGCTTGTAGACATGGACATATCTTTTTTCTTTTCTTTTTTATTTCTATCATTCTTTCCTTCTTTCACTTTGTGTGCGTGGGCACAAATTTTGAGGTAACTATTTTGAAAATTGGACTGGATCTCCATCAACAAATCAAGACCACTTTCATTTCCCCACATGTTTCCCACCTCTTGGGAATGCAATGCAACTGAATTAGAGAATCTTTATTATAAGGGGTGCAATAGGATTTTGACATGTGTGCTTTCTGGCCTGAGGCTTGTTTTGCTCCTTCGCTTCTATAAGAAAGAATTCAAGGCCAGAAAGTAGGGGTTCGTTGTTTTACATTCAACACTATGAATTGTACAAGGAATATCAAGCATGTTATATATTTTTGTCTTAAGTTCATAGTTTTTTTATTATGTATGTAATTTTGATAATAGTATAGCAAATACAATACATAATGATACCAATTTCATGGATATTGTCTCTCCTTGTACTCATTTTTTGAGTTATAAATGAAGGTAATCTAGGATTCCTTTTGTTTGTCTCTATTGTCTCTCAATGGATGTTTAATTTCATTCCTGCTTATTAGTTCAATGAATTAATGTAAATGCTTGGATGGGATTGTTAACTCATAAGAATTAGGTGCTACGATGTTTGTAAGTAGTGATGATCATGAATGTAATAGGGGAATGTTGTAAAGCAGTGTTTCTTGAGATTGTAGGTTACTAAATTGATAAGATGTTGTTAGGTTGCATAGGTTGATATTGAATCCATGCTTGGAATAAGACATTGGTTCATGCAAAGTATTCATAATTCAGTTCTTTAGTTGATTCATCAGCTAATCACCTTTATTTTATAAACTTGCAAATAGATACCATTGTAGTTATTTTGTGTTGAGTTTTATCTTCTCATGCTCTATGTTTAGGATATCAACAAATGAGCTTCCAACTTATTTGATATGCTATGTTATTGAGTAATTTTATGAGAATTATCTGTTATTGACCATGTATCTAAGTAGTAGTCATATAAATTCTTGAGTATACATTGTGGGATCACCCTCCTGGGTTTAATAGAGCCCAAAGTGTAGGAGTAGAAGTATCATAGCTTTTACTCATTCATTGGCCAATACCTTTGGAGTACTAAGTATTGGAAATGGAAAATTCCATAGGTATTTCTAAAGATCAGTTTGGTTCTTAAGAAATAACCAACAAGAGGTAGTTCTTTCTCTTCCTCTTGTTCCTCTTTATATAGCCATGTAGAAAGGTATTCTTTAAATACAACTTCATCTTTCATGTCTCCCTATTTAGTAAACACTATAGGTTTGACTTCCATAGTGACAAGTGGAGCTTCCTTGATTTCTTTTGGTTTCCCATAAGTTCTTGGTGAGGGAGGGAGCTTCCCAATACAAAAATACTGATTGAAGTGATAATCTCCACATCCATTTTCAAGTACTTGAATCTTGAGGTTGGGTTGAGGTGGATTGGATGATAAGGATGTAGTTGAGAATGATGAATTCTATGAGGATTATGTAAGGGATTATGGATCGATGTATGAGAATGAATGGAAGGAGATATAATTACTAAGAATTTGAAGGATTTTCTTATATTTATCTTCTAGATTCTTACAATAATGAAAAGGTTTAGGATCACCATATATTGTAACTTCCTTATCATTATAAGGAAATTTTAGGCATTGATGGTATGTAGAAGGAACTACTTGCATTGAGTGAACTTAGGGGAATCCCAAAAGAAGGTTTTAGGCTAATTCAAGATCTAGTACTTGACAAGTAGTTTTTGCTATTTCTGATCCAACCTAAACATGAAGTCTAATGGTACCTTCTAAAATTTTGTCACTCTCATCATAGGATATTATAATGATACTTTTTTGTGTCTCAATGACCTCATCAAAATATCCAAGCCATTTTACTAGTTTCAAGGTACAAATATTTAAGCCTACACCATTGTCTATCAAAACTCTCTTGAATTTATCCTTGTGGATACAAACTTCAAGCTATAAAGCTTGGTTGTGGAATGAATGTACATGAAGGTCTCTTTCGAAAAAGACTAGGTGATGTGTAGAGGCAATGTGCCCAATCATGGCTTGAAATTTCTTAGTGTTTATATCATTAGGTACAAAAGATTCAAGGAGAGCTTTTTCCAAAATCTCTTTGTGTGCAGGGGATATATTAAGAAGCTCAAGAATAGAAATTTGGGCTAGGGTTTTCTTTAGTTGGCTAACAAGGTTATAGCCATTTGATTGATTGATGGGGGATTTGGATTGAGGTGGGGCTCCTTGAATGGTAATCTTCCCTCATCATGTAGTAACATTACACTTGGGATTCTTACCAACTATTGTGACAACTCAAATATGGTTATTGGCTTCATGGATGTTTCCCACTACATTATCATAGGTATAGGCTACTTTAGTGTAATCCTGTCCTTTGCATTTGTCATTCATCTTAGTATGGTCAGGGATTGGATCCTTGTAAATACCCAAGTCATCAATTTTTAAGGTTCTAGGATGTTGATTGATGTTAACCTCTCCCTTCTCAATTAAGTCTTGAATAATTTTCTTTAGTTTCATGTAGTTGTTAGGCTTGTGACCCATTATTCGATGAAATTCACATTTATCATTTTCATTGTACCATGGAGGTTTAAATTGTGGATCTTCATAATTCTTTTGATCAGGATGCTTGATGAGATTTTTTTTAAAGTAGTTTTCATAAAACCAACTCAACAGGTTCTCACAATGGATTGTACTTTTGTTTCATTTGGTTACTTTGTCTTGATGGTCCTCTTTGAGGGTTTTGAGTTTGATTTGTTTGTTGATTGTTCAGAGGATAGTTGATTTGATTGATTTGAACATTATTTATTTTATTATATATTTTTAATATTAATTATTTATGTTATGTTTTTTTTAATTTATAATATAAATATAATATATTTTATTTAGATATATTAGTTTTTATTTTATTATAATATTTTATTACATGTTTCTAATATTATTTATTTATATTATGTTTTATTTATTTATAATGTAAATATAATATTTTATTTAAATATATTAGTTTTTATTTTATTAATATAAATATATATAAATAAAATTACATATTTATATTGTATATGATGAAATCAGTAACGTGTTCTACAAATTTAGTTTGTATGTGTATTTTTGAAGAATATTTTTAAAAATTATGTATTTTCAAATATTTGATAAATTTGTCGAGTTATTGTTGAGATTTTCCCCGAACTATTTTCGAGTCCATGTTTTTCAACTATGCTCTCAAAAAATCAAATGAACATGGCTTAGCTAATCAAATTCTAGGTGAGGAATATGAAGGAATGAAGGTGATTATATAGATTTTCATAATTGAATGAAGGGTTGAGATTGAGTTTCAATGCCCACAAAGAAGGTTCAAGATTACATCTTAACACCCACAAAGGAGAGAAGATCAAGGAAGATGGAGGGATATGATTAGTTAGAGCTCAAAATATCCCCATTTGTAGGAAAATGGTTAGGATATTTCATGATCAAGGGTGGAAATTATATCTCAAGATGAAGGGCTAAGAATACTTGAGACAAGAAAAGTCAAAGATATTTTGAAAAGGAATATTCCTCAAGAATATGTTTTGTGGAGAGAAAAATAAGAGAATTAAATAATTAGAAATTATTTAATTGTGGGGATGAGAATATTCTCTTTTTGAAAAAGAATATTCCATTAAATGGGATGAAAGATTAAAGGTGGGATAATAAAATAATTAAAATTATTTAATTGTATGACATTAGAAGAAATATTAAATGAACCTAATTAAATAATTAAAAATTATTTAACTAGGGGGGATGAAGGAGATAATTAGTAATGAAATAATGAATTAATTAAATAATTCAAGATTATTTAATTGGTAGAAGAAATTAATGTTAAATGATGAAAATGATGTTAAAAGAGGATTAATGAAAATTAAATGAGATCATGATAAATGCATAGTTGATAATGAAAATGATGCAAATGATGGAAAAATGTAGTTTTGGGATGTGTGATATGCATCAGGCATTTTTACATGTCTATAGAATCATAAGTTGGTCGACAAGTGTAACTCCATCTTATAGCTCTTTTATGCATCATAAATTCTCTTACATTTTCAATGTGGGAAGCCAAACTTCTACAATCCATAAATTTTTCTTTTGGAAGCCAATTGAACCCATATTTTAATTATAAATCTAAAAGAGTCTACATCACTATAGCTAGGGAATTGGTTGTCACCCATTCAAAAAAAAAAATTCAAGGCCAAAAATAACCTCTCTAGCCTAGAAATTGATATTTCTATTATATACGCCAAAAAACACATTTTTTTTGTTATAAAAATCAAAATGTAAGGTTGAGATACCTTTCCTAATACTATGAATAATTGAACCTAAACTATAAAATTTATTCCATCATCTTCAAAAACCCTACTTCTTTTGCATCAATGTTTACCTAACCTTGAATTAACTAGATGATTATGGATGTGTTTAAATTCTTCAATAACCATTAGTCAATATCTCTTGTATAGGGTTGATCAAGTTATTTTGAATTTTTTCTAACTTTCTAGTGTCCCAACTTATAGGTCTATTATTGGTAACTTTTTCTTGTTTTGAAGTCTAAGCCCAAAATATACATGGAAAGGCATACTAGAACTCTTCATCCCACGACCTTCAAAATTATCCTAATCTTTTGGTATTGAATGCCAATTCTTTTCACTTCAAATTATAAAAAATAGTTTATCTTTACCCACCAATTGTTCTATCTATGTTGGCATTGACTTATAGATACTATATATTTCTTCATGTCTAAACATTAATTAGCCAAAGTCTAGATAATGTCACTAAACAATGACATAAAAATCATATAAAGATATTGATTACTTTATGTTAGACTACAATACAAAAAAAATTAAAACCAATCATAATATTTAATATAAAATAATTTAAAACTTTCAAAATTACATCATTTTTAACACACAATTGACAAAATATTCCTTACATATGTGTCAATGATCTTTCAATACTATTTTCAACTTGTATCTTACTCTCTTACACAATTTCTTACCAATATTGTAAATGTTTTGAATTTTCTTACAAAATGACATCTCCATTTCTTATGTTTAGTCATCCAAAGATATTTTGAAAGAATTCATTATCTCAACTACATTTGTGTGATGGGTGATGAAGTGTGGCATAGTTAACATTGCCACGTTTTGGATTATTGCTGTTAGATTTTGGATTATTGCTGTTAGATTTTGAATAATAGCACTTGGTCTTGTCTCTTCAATCCACTTTGTCATGACAACATATTAAGTCAATATGTTGTTTACATAGTGACACCACATCAAGTATATATTCGATATGACACCACAATACGGTGTCTTTGTCATGAAATGATATAAATTTATGTATTTACCATGACATAATATGACGTCTTTCTCAAACTCACTACAAGACACGATAATGTGTATGTGACATTCAATGATTAGAACAAAGTGAGTGCCTTCATATCTTTCTTGTACTCACATTATAGCACAATCACTATAAGATCGATTTTCCATTATGCTTATCACAATACTTCAGCATGATGTCACTAAATGTGTGATACTAGATATTATCATAGTTTTTTCAACAATACTTGTTCACAACTACTTTGTCTCTTTAATGAGACAATGGCTATTGTAAAATTCAATGTCTTTGGAGTATAAAGATAAAGTTGTGGTTAGAATATATTAGATAAGATAGATTGTGGGGCTGATTTAGATTGTTGTGTTTATATATTTTTGTTACTATATATGAGAAAAAATATATGAAAAGAGAAATTTAAAGTATATCATTAAAAATTTTGTTTTTTGAATAAATGACAAAGTCATACTGATAATTAGACGAAATAATTTTGATGTGGCTTTGTTTGGTGTTTTTGTCAACTTTGATGTCTTTGGTGCATGGATTTTGTTCCAAGTTGAAGTAGTTACTATCATCTACAAAATAGAGAGCAATCCACATGATCTTCTTCTCTTTGTGGTTGTTAAATTATAATATTCTACAAAAAATAAAAACATGCAACCTCATTTTTGTCTCTCTATTGTTATTAATGAGATACACATGAGTCACAACTACTTCTAATTGTTCCTCTCACTCATGGTGAAAAAAAACAAATCTAACTAAAAATGGCTTAAGCATTGACAATTAATAACACATAGGCTCTAACAATCACTAGAGCAACAATTGACATTGAAAATATGGACCACCAAGTTCTTACCCTCATAGTAGTGTCATGAGCTTGAAGATTGTCAAATTCATGATTATACCCCACATTTTCATTCCAAAGGCATGCACACATGAAACCCACTATGCATGTAATCATATAGAAGCAAGAGGAAGATCAACTAAAAAAAACTTAAAAAATTCTTAGAAACCTTGTTGGCCAATATATAATGTAAAAATAAATTTAATGTATGTTCATTTTAACATGTAATATATATTAAAAAAAAAATAGTCATATTAAGTGAAATAAGGGAACATTTAATGTGATGAAAAGTTAAAATTAATAATAACACAATTTAGTGGATCAAATCATTTATAAACTAATAAATAAGAAATATACCTCTAACAAATTGTACAATTTCTTTAGAAAGGTATTAATGTGTCTATTGAGTCTTTGAGTCTAATTCTTATTAATTTAAAACTTATAAGAATAGTTTTTTTATAATACTTGTGCATTAATATTGCATTTTGAGAACTCTATATAGAAATTTAAATAAACATTGAGATAGGTTTTTTATTCATTATTTTTCAATTCAATAAAATTGTTTTCCCTTACCATTCATTGCTGAATCATTTTTGGTTGGGCGTGTTGGGTGAATATTTTGTTATCAACTAATTGAAGAAAAAATGGCTATATGAACCACAATATGATGAGATAAAATCTCTCCTCTTATAAAGCAGAGGCTCCCTTTTTATTGCTAACTATAATCAACTTGTAATTCACAAAGCTTATTTACACTAAAACTATCTGTAGGTTATTTCTATATCATCTAATTCTCTTATTTCAAAATAGATGTTCTCTTACAAACTTACAATAACAATCTCATGATGCTTACAATATGTAATGGACCACAAACTACTAATTGGAGCAATAATAACTAATACTCAATTTAGTTAAACAAAAGAGTAATTGAAATGATACCAGTAGGTGTTAACACCAAGAAACCCACAAAAGCACAAAGTCTTTTATTGCTTCCAATGTCAATTGGAAAAAGAAAAGGTATGGAATATGATGCAGCCCAAAGTCTTCAGCATATGCCAAGATAAGATCAAACAATCATAGACAATAACTTGCAGCCCAAAGTCTTCAAGTTACTTCCTAGTCATAGACATAAACACAACTCCAAAGATGATATTGCAGCTCAAAGACTACAAAATCAGATTTAGAACACCTTCTAGAATATTTGATTCCATGTCAAGATTCAATCATATACAAAAGAGAATGCAATAGAAAATACTTAAGAACAATTCCAATGCACCATAAGCTTGATTCAAGACAAATATTGAATGCCAAATTGCTTTATTTATATTGATAGAATATGATTTACACTTTGAACATAAAGTTTCAATGTACTCCTCAGTTCAACAACATTTCACTTCAATAGGTAAAAGATGATAATCACAAAAGAGCCCCCTCTTATTTATAGAGGAAAGCTATGAGAAAAAATAGGAAATCTACAACTACTTTAACTTATTCAAGGGGAAGAGTCCAATTTGATTTAGGACTATACTACTTTTACATGTAATTGCATATTACAAAAATACATGTAAAATGACATTTACAAACTACAAACTACATAATGAAAAACTTGGAAAATAAACTAAGTGTCTATAGACACATTCTCTTCTTCTTTTACATTTTTCTCTATAAAGTCTTCATATCTTTTCAAAGCCACCTAAACTTCAGTGTCGTTTGGCCCTGGTGTGTAATTGGAGATGGCTAGAACTCATGTGATAGAGTCATCTATATTGACATGTACCTTTTTGTGCTTGTCCAAAATTATCAACAACTCGTCCAAAATTACTTGGAAGTCCACTAATTTATCAATAAAAGATAGTGAGAAAGCTTCTAATTCTATCTCAGTATGAATTAGTGTAATAAATTCTTGAACAACTATATCCACAAGAAGAGTTTTTTGACTATCATCAAGTATTTGACATGGGATCTCCCCTATCTTGATAGTGATGTCTAATATTTTATCAATGCTTGTATCTTGGGTTTCCTATAAATATTTTATCAATTCCTTGAGGATTTTTCTCTTATGCTTTATTGCTTCCCCATACTCAATATACATTTTCCTTGTGGGATCACCACATTCTCAATGAAAATTTCCAACTTGAAGAATTTCAACTTTGTCCAAGCATCAAGGTCCTTTTCTAGCAGTTGTAAATTTTGAGATAACATGTCAAGTGTTTGTTTCATCTTTGTATTGACATCATTCATATTGTTAAACAATTCAGTAGAAGACTTTAAAATTTTAATTCCTTGTGCAATTAGTCTATTTATCCATGCATTCACGGCTTAGCCTTTTGCCCTAATCCTTTCAATTTTTTGGATTGCATCATCATCAGAACATATTGTAATAGGTTCAACAGATTTAAAATATTGATTTATCTTTAACAACATAGAAGTTATTCCACCTTAAGCTTAAGTTGATATTTGATAACCTTATCTATATCATATCTATTGATCAAAGAAGCCAAATTTACTTGTACGTCCTTGTCACTTTCATGTGTCTATTTTCCAAGTTCAATCCTTGTGATTACATAACTAGTACTTTGGATTTCTTCAACAACCATATCTGATGGGAGCTCTACCACTTCAACATATTTGTTTCTTGATTTATCAACAACCACCCTTGAAAGTGTTTTGGCCTTCTTATTAGCCTTGGGCTTTACTGGAACAAGTTGGCCGAAGTCAAAGTCATATGGGGAGATGACCTATTTCTTTCTCTTTGGATTTTGTGATATCAATTGAGGAAGGATGGAAGAACCCTCTTCTATTTCTGTCACCAAGGTTTGTGATGACAGGGTTGGTCCTATGGCTTGTGAAGAATATGGGATATTAAGTGAAATGACAATGGTGGTCAAAATTGGCAAGTTCTAAGTTACACCTTAATAGGAATCTCCACACTTGACACTTTAGATGTAGATATGAACTTATCAAAGTCTAATTGTGTAAATGTATCAAGTATAGGTGAGGATACATTAGATAAACTAGGAAAATAGGAAAGTGGGACAAACACATTCTCTATGTTTCCATAAGGGCTTTGTTAGAACACAATGATCTACTAAGGGGGGGGTGAATCAGTAGATACAAAAACTTTTAGACTTGAAACCTAGTTGCAGAGTCAACCTTACAATCCAGATGTGCAGATTAAAAACATAAACCAATATAACAATCACATGCACATGAAACAACTCATAACACTAGATATATGTGGAAAACCAAAGACAGGAAAAACCACGATGACAAAAGCTTCTTGAGTCTACTACTCAAATCCAACATCACAAATAAAATTACTATTACAAAGTTTAGGGATGTAACACAAGGAACTTCAACTCCTTAATTTAGAAGCTACAACTTCAAGGATGCTACTACACCCTGTCTAGGAGCTACAACTCCAAGGAGACTACAATCACCTAGTCTGAGCTACAACCTAGTTCAATGAGGCTACAACCTCAACAAAATTATGTGTTCATATGTGCATACAATTAAGTTCTACTCAACCTGAAAATGTACCATTACATTCAATGAATTGTTGCACACCCTGTAACTTACACTACTAATGTTGAAGTTGTACTCTCAACAACACTCCCCTAAATACAAAACCTAGATGATATTTTGTGTTGTGTCTAGGTTACACACATATGTGCATTCACTGTCTACACTCGTAACTCTCTCTCTCTCTACTTCACTTCTTACAAATTACTACCCTATTACAATTTTGTGATTGTCTTCTTTTTCTTTTGCAAACTCTACCTCGAGATTCTCACCACCATTCAGATATTCTCAAATATTCTACTAGGGTTTCCTTCACTTGCACACTTCACCAACAAGCTTCCTTTTCCTTGAGCCACAAACATCTATCCAACTCATAATTAAGAAATATGATAGGGTTTACTAGATATCACCATATCTTCCATCGAGCCATCCAAAATTTAATTTAGTTATAGAGAATTTTCCTCATTCTCTCTGTCGAACCCTAAAATTTGATTATGCATTCAATGTATCCTTTTTTTCATTCAATCTGATCTTGATTTGTGTCTCTACGATCATCTAAACCATTGCCATATGCATCAAATCTCATTACAATTGTTCTTGAAAT
>VDFB02014234.1:0-18614 GCA_007258455.2 Sequoia sempervirens
AAAGATAATTTTAAATTAAAGAAAAATTGCCTTCATGAAAAAGGACGCCATTTTGAAGGAAGAATGGGTCAAGTCAAAAACCCTAAAAGCATCTTGAAGTTAGGGCACACCTTCTGGAAGCTTCTGGAGGGTCTTCTCAAAATTATAAAAAGGGAGCCTTGGGTCTTCATTTATCATCTTTTGTCTATGCTATTGTTATGCTGCTGAATTGGTTGCTGGATTGCTTCGAGGAATGAATGCCTCCTAGCCTTGGCTCGACTTTGTGCTTGAGAGACAGCACCTAGTGGAGAAGTTTGCTTATTTTGAGTGATCTTATGGTAGAGGTTTGCATTGTAATTGTTGTTTGTCATTAGAGTTAGGTTTATTGCATTTTATGTCATTTTTGGAGTTGCTGATAGCGAGGGCTGAATCTGTAGTTTCACTCATAAATCAGAAAATAAAAATAATCTCATTCTGGGTATTGTGTCATTGCATCTTATTGGTAAGGGTGCCCCTTCATGAATATTTGCAGATTTTAATACGAAGTTTATGATTTTATAAAGCAAATTCGTCATTCCTTGAAGGCCGTACTTTCTGGAGTGCCTAGGGATTCGTGCCAGTAATTAATAACCACTTTTAGTTGCCATTTCTTATTACTAAACTAGGCGCCATCATTTTGAGGGTCTATTGCATCAAATTTGAAGTCATTTGGGTCAGTTTTGAGTGATATATGAGCATTTTAGTGAGGTTCTGTGTTGCTGGTTTAGCATTTCAAGTTGCTGGTCTGTTATATCAGTCTTGAGTAATTTGCATTTTGGTGAAGAGTTTGTGTCTGGAAGGTCATAGTTAACCTTGGAATGATCATATCTATTACTACAGCAGTGGAGAGCTTCTAATCTTATTCATTGCAGGCATCTTCTGATATTTTGTAAGCTGAACAGTAGTACTGTCAGCATTCTCTCTTCTGTTCTTTACTTTACTGTATTTCCCACTGGATAAGTGGAAGAGGCTGGCTTGCCGCCTATTTACTCTTAATTGCATTATAACATCTTACATCTCCGCCCTATGGTAGCTCCATTCCCACTCCGGGTTTGAAAGCACATTCTGGGTGTTGAGTTTACTTTCAGCATATTAGATGATAGGGATCCTCTGACCATATGCTCGTCGTCCTTGGCGCATTCTTGGTTAGAGTTCTTATTTCGCATTGCATTGAGATCCTCTGACCATATGCTCGTCGTCATCCGGTGCATTCTTGGTTAGAGTTGAATTCTGCATTGTTTTGGTTTTAAGCACTAACCCTAACGGGTACATGTTGTTTGTAAATTGCATTCAAAAATCGAAAAAATTTGGCTCGAAATATTACAGTGGTATCAGAGCCATGCATCCTGCCATCCTGTGCGCATCAAGGTTCAATTGACAGTTGAATGACAGAGAAATCAGTTTCTACACCAGAGGTCAGAACAGAGTTCAGTTTAGCTTTCAGAAGTTTCAAAGATGTTGCGTTTTCTAAGGTCCAGGGATCGTGAGAAGTCAGATTCAACTATGGTATCTGAGGAAGGAAGGGTTAGTGATGCCGTAAGGGATTTCATTGAATATGCCAGACAGTATAAAAGACAGTGTGAACATGAGGCTGCCAAACTCCGTGAGCAATATCAAAACATGCCAGATGATTATAGGTACAATGTTTCATTTGATACCCATTTGAATTGTGTGGCGTTTCTGAAGCCCGAAAAGTCGGAGATGGTGGACCGCATTAGGAAAATGTTAAAAAGGGAAGCAGAACAAGCCTTGGTTGAAAAATCAAAGAAGGAAGAAGGTGAAGTGCCTATTTGTGAATTGCAGCCCACAAATATGCAAGTTGAAGAGAAAAATCAGTCATCTAGCAGTGAAGATGGCACAAGCAAGGTGCACCCATCACATCAAAATGAACGTGAGCTCGATGAAAATACCTTGACAAATGAGGAGTTAAGGGTAGAGCCCCATAATACTTCCCTTGACTTGCATGTAATAGGAAGTGATGAAGATCAGCTCGGTGAAGAGAACATAACAACAGTCTTGAGTCCTAATAAGGATTCAACCTATGAAGGTCTTGAAGCTAAGGGCTTCACAGAAGATTTCAGTAGTACTGTTGTATGGGATGAGTTTGCTGAAGACGAGCAAGTGGAAGGAAATACTGATGGTGCCTTTGGATCAGCCTATGACCATTGCCAAAGTGATAATGTTGGTAATGATTCCCACCTGATTGTACCACCCTGTGTTGAAGAATTGGAGTTTTCACAAGAACTTATGACAGGTGATCAAGGAGACCTTTTTGGTATGCATATGATTACTAAAGAGGAGAGCAGAAATATACCTATAGATGGTGGTTACATTGAAGGGAAAAAGGACGAAGTTTTCAAAACAGCTAACATTGAAAATTCTATGTTTCACTATGACCTTGGTGACATGGGTGAAAGTGGGTATGATCATCAAACTAAGCCCTTGGTGAGAAGGGTTTATGAAGAAATCAGTCCAAGTGAGTTACATGGTGACCTATTCAAAGATGCAACACTCCAAGAGAAGCATGAAGAGTACTTTCCTTTTGATCAAAACAATCAACCCTTTACCATTTGGGATCCAAGTTGGCTGGCACCAAGGTTTGATAAAGAACCTTTGTGGGATGAATTTCCCTTTGATCCTGATGAAGACCAAAATTTTGTTTGCATTGCAAGTTATGAGAAGGCCACAGAAGGAAAAGTTGTTTTTGATGAAGAAGCTTCCTCTGAAAAGCTCCATGGTGACCCCGTCAAGTTGGTTGCAGTCACCAAGGAGGATGTTGTTACTCCCAAAACTTTCAGAACAACATTCAATGATTCTTCATTCGAGTTAGGGGCTGTCATAGCCTTTGATCAAGAAGATGGTGAGGTGGGTGAAGAGCTAGAAGACCTTATGGCTCTTGAAGAAGAAAGGTTTAAAGTGGTTTTAGAACACAAGGCTGATTTACCAATTCAAGAAGCTGATTGCAAACTTGGGGTCGAAGAATTTGTGAAGTATGAGGCTTTTTATGACAATGAGCATTCTCCACTAGTCAATGGTGAAGAACAAGAATGTTGGAGCAGCAAAGACAAGGGACAAGGTTCTGATTTTCAGTTGCAGCCTATCAGCAATTCACTGTCTTTGAATTTTCTTGATTGGGATAGATACTTCAAGGTGTCCGTTGACAAGGAAGTGCAAGCTCTATCCCTATTTGATCACACACTTAGCATGGTTGAAGAGTTGTACTGGAAGGCTCAGCTGGAAGAGAGAAGTAGAGGAGTGTAATGTCCCCATTCTTTCACGAGCATCAGAGTTGGTGGATTAGCCTATTATGTCGATCCTCATAGGCTAATGGTTCTGGATAGAGGGTCACTTGAACGGGCACTTGGTCGGTAAAAGGCAGTATTGGTATCTGGAGTATGGTGACGTGGTGAATTTGCGCGTTTGGCGTGTTATTGGAGCTTAAAATATTGATCTTCACCATTTATTTCTCTTACTCAGGCTTAGGGACCATGTGTTTATTAGTTAAAGGGGGTCACTTTATATTTTTCAGTTACTATTCACTGATAAAGTGAAAAAAGACATAACTTAAGTGAATAGTGCCATTTTAATGAATAGTGTTTTCAAAGTGAAATTATAAAAGGCAAAGAGAAAGTTCGACCCTCTCATGCTTGGATATGTTTGCTGATTGAAGTTTTGAAGTGTGGAGTTTGTGGAAGAGAGAAACTAGGGTTTCTCAATTTCAGTAGTGGGTAAGCCTGGTTTGGGGCTTGTAGTTAAGATTTGGCATCTTGAAGGTGTGAAAGACCACCCTAAAGTGCTGGTTATTTTCTTGTTGCTGCATTTTGGAGCTTGGAATTGCTGATAACAAGTTGTTGGAGGCATCTTTCGGAAGGATACTTGCTGCTAGTGACGCCATTCGCCATCCAAGGGTATTTATTTGCATTTTATGAAGACTTTGGAGCTGATTTTTAACAGCTACAGCCAGCCGCACTTTTTAAGGGTTTGATTTGCTCAAAGAAATAAATATGCCTTTCTTTGGTGGCTGATTTCACTTGTAAAGTGGGCGCCTCTGTCAATAGAAGACATTCCATCAAGAAATTGGTAGGAGAAACTTGTATTTAATTTTGTATGAGCATTTGCATGGGCGCGGGTACTGTAGCAGTCACTATTCACAGTGGAGTTTGGCTGTAAGTAAAATTAAGACATAAGATGTATTGTCTCTCGAATTTGATGCAAGTTGTCTATTCCATGTAAGCTCTTATATCATGTAGAATGCATCTTGAATAGCATTTCGAATCTTGCTCAAGTATCTCTTAAATTGTATGCAAGCAGCCCACTTATGTATTCTCTTTGTAATAAAGGTCTCTTAATTATGAAATTGAGTTCATTGCTTGAGTATCATTGGCGTTTAGTTTATTTGTGAGTTCATATTGCATGTATATGCTTGTTACATTCATGAGTATCATTGGCATCTGACATCAAAACACGAAAAGGCATTAAGAATCAAACACACAAAATACAAATCAGACCTACAAGCGCCGTGAAATCATTGCACTAGAGTGTCAGTTCATGCATTTCACTACAGTGGTAGCAGAGTGGATCACCTAAGTGTGGTTCATCACAAGGAGTGACAGATGAAGTTGCTCTTCCCAATTTGCAACTTATCAGAAATTCTTTGGAGACCTTGAAGTCCGAGTACGTGCACTCGATTGAAGAACGAGATCATGCCTTTGAAGTTGCAAAGAAGACCATTTGTGTTTTTCATGAAAAAGAGAGTATGATTGATGAGCTCACTCTGGAGCTCGAAACAACAAATGACATGTTGGGAAAAACTCAGTTGGCTCTAACGGAGGTTGAAGACCAGTTTGCCAACTTCAAACTCTTCAAGGAGCAAGAGGGTGCACAAAGAGCTGAAGAAATCAAGCAAGTGATTGGAGAGCTTGATTGTCTTCAAGAGGAGTTTGATCTTGAAAACATCTCAAGGAAATCAGAAGTTGCATGTGCTGATTTGGAGCAGCAAGATGAAAGGAATGACTTTCAAGTTTTTGACAATCCTCTCTTTGAAGAAGGCGATGAGGAAGATTATGACAATCTTCTCTATGAGATGGAAGATGAAACGGAGAATGAGACTGAGCTTGGTTTACAGTGCTTGGATGCTTTGATATCACTCCATGATGAAGTGCCACATCTGTTGATTAGTAATGAATGCACAAGTGGGCTCAAGGGTGAAGATTCCATATGGGAGGTGTTGAAGCGAGGTAATTTCAACATCTATGACATTAAAATGTTGATGAGACAAGTCTTGGTAGCTGCTGGTAACTTCATTACAGCAGCAAGGAGTGATGATTTCAGACCTACTACTCCGGAGGAATGGAAGAAAAGGGGACCAGAACTTGGTGGTTACATTCTTGATAATCCCTCCCTTGGGTGGAATGATGTTTTGGCTCATACTAGTCAGTTTTGGGAGTTGAATCTGAAGTCATTTTATGTTTCATATTCCAATGAGGTTGAAGCTTTCATGGTTGAGCTTCAAGGGGACACTATTTTCGTGAGAATGCACTATTTTCGTGAGAATGCACTTGGTTCTCACTAGCACTTGGGAATGCATTGTGATTTCTTGGCATTGTGTTGAAAACATTTTTCAATTTGGTGTCCATGCTTGGGATTTTCAACATGGGTTGATGGAACTTATTGATTGTGGAAAGAAGAACTTTAGGAGGGTTAAGGATCAAATTTCCAGATTTGTTGGTGTTGTTCCCTTCTTTTCCAGCCACTTGACGGTTCCGTTTGTTCATCAACAAATGGATTGGAGAGAAATTTTGAGTATGGGTTGGAAAGATGAACAATTGGTTGCTCTTGGGAGTGACCTTCGGCTAATACAAGGGCAGATTTTGAGACACGTGCTTGCTGGTTGGAGGCATACCAGCCACTTTATTTGTGGAGTTACTCTCGTTTGGAAGAGTTTGTCCTTCTCTACTTGCCAAAGAGGTGGTAGTTTTCAGTTGGAGATTGCTCTAGTGTGTTTTCCTGCCATTTTTGAGGTGTTATCTTGCAACTCAATGCTCATCTCATACACTCACACTTGGGAATTTCTTTGGTGCTGCTGTTTTTCCTTGTGTAAAGTACTAAAATCATATTACATTTCGCTGACTTCAGCCTTGAACAGCAGAGGTTATTTGTTCCTTCACACCTATCCTATTCTCAGAGTTCACTTTATGGAGGTTTGTGAAGCAAATTTTGATAGTTTCTTCGCTATTCCGGTTTGGGACAGCGAACTTCCACATGCTTTGGCTTTTCATTTTGAGACTCTTGGAGTTGGAACTGTAAGAGTGATTAGAAGTCTTCATGATGGTGTCAGTATAATTCAATTGATGCATAGTAGCTCCATGAGGAGACATGATCTTGAGTTTGTTGAGCTCTTGCAAAGGGTTGCTTTCCTCTCCACAAGAAGAATTGAAGATGTCACATTTGCTATCAGGGCTTCGTTTGATACCATGTGGAGGTATGCTGAGAAGATTGATTTTGAGTTGCGTAGCCTATCTTTCTTCTTACCTAGAATTGTGATTGACTGTGGTATGGTTGATACTGTTGACCCTAGGCATCTTGGACATGAGATGTTGCATGATATTGGTCTCAGTCTTTTAAGATCTTTCAGTTTGAGTATCTTGGATGGTAACACTTTGGAGTTACAAGGAAGGTTAGTGCAGCATTGGCATGAAGTTTTCACTGATGTGATCAGAGTGGTGCAGCATCGGCATGGTGGATCCTTCCTGAGACGAACTTGGGAACCTGGGATCATACTTGTTTTGGTATCGATCAGTCTTAATTTTTCTGGAGTTGTGGTATTGCTTGAGGACAAGCAATTTTGGAAGGCGGATCAGAATGTCCCCATTTTTAGCACTACACTTTTCGTGATTTATGGCCTTCCCCGGTGCTGTCGGTAGTCAGAGGCGAATTAGGGTTTCCACTGCTTTGATGGGTTCTCTTGAAGATTCAGGGTTCTGCTGTTGGAGTTTGGATGTTTGGATTCTGGATTCCTTCTGGGTTTTCAGAGAGCTTCGTAGAGGTATGACTTGCAACTGCTTTGGGCAACCTTTTCCGGACTTACTATTTTTAGTAAGTTATGACGGTTACATCTCTGAGTTTGGGATTTTGGATTGCGGACTCTTTATGGGTTTTCAGAAAGCTTCACAATGGTGTCGCATGCAGTGCATTCTGAGCAACTTCTTGAATTTACTATTTTTAGTAAATTCTATTTTTAGCAGTGGTCCAGTCAACATCAGCTCAGCAGGCTTTCCTCTTCTGGCAGTGCAGTTGGTAATATTGTTTTGGCCTTTCGATGCATTTTCTGGAGAGATAAGTATTTTAATTAAAATAATGTTATATTATAACGTTATAACCCCTTGGCCTAGCTGTATAACTTCATGTTGTTTTAAAAGGGGGACTTTATGGGTGAGTGCATCATCAGGTGAAAAATTAAATATTTTGAAGGTTCAAAAAATGCTCAAGAGGATAAGGGACGCCAACTTTTGGAGAAAAGATAATTTTAAATTAAAGAAAAATTGCCTTCATGAAAAAGGACGCCATTTTGAAGGAAGAATGGGTCAAGTCAAAAACCCTAAAAGCATCTTGAAGTTAGGGCGCACCTTCTGGAAGCTTCTGGAGGTTCTTCTCAAAATTATAAAAGGGAGCCTTGGGTCTTCATTTATCATCTTTTGTCTATGCTATTGTTATGCTGCCGAAATGGTTGCTGGATTGCTTCGAGGAATGAATGCCTCCTAGCCTTGGCTCGACTTCGTGCTTGAGAGATAGCACCTAGTGGAGAAGTTTGCTTATTTTGAGTGATCTTGTAGTGAGGTTTGCATTGTAGTGTTGTTTTGTCATTAGAAGTTCAGTTTATTGCATTTTATGTCATTTTTTGGAGTTGCTGATAACAGGGCTGAATCTGTAGTTTCACTCATAAATCAGAAAATAAAAATAATCTCATTTTGGGTATTGTGTCATTGCATCTTATTGGTAAGGGCGCCCCTTCATGAATATTTGCAGATTTTAATACGAAGTTTATGATTTTATAAAGCAAATTCGTCATTCCTTGAAGGCCGTACTTTCTGGGGTGCCTAGGGATTCGTGCCAGTAATTAATAACCACTTTTAGTTGCCATTTCTTATTACTAAACTAGGGTCCATCATTTTGAGGGTCTATTGCATCAAATTTGAAGTCATTTGGGTCAGTTTTGAGTGATATATGAGCATTTTAGTGAGGTTCTGTGTTGCTGGTTTAGCATTTCAAGTTGCTGGTCTGTTATATCAGTCTTGAGTAATTTGCATTTTGGTGAAGAGTTTGTGTCTGGAAGGTCATAATTAACCTTGGAATGATCATATCTATTACTACAGCAGTGGAGAGCTTCTAATCTTGTTCATTGCAGGCATCTTCTGATATTTTGTAAGCTGAACAGTAGTACTGTCAGCATTCTCTCTTCTGTTCTTTACTTTACTGTATTTCCCACTGGATAAGTGGAAGAGGCTGGCTTGCCGCCTATTTACTCTTAATTGCATTATAACATCTTACATCTCCGCCCTATGGTAGCTCCATTCCCACTCCGGGTTTGAAAGCACATTCTAGGTGTTGAGTTTACTTTCAGCATATTAGATGATAGGGATCCTCTGACCATATGCTCGTCGTCCTTGGCGCATTCTTGGTTAGAGTTCTTATTTCGCATTGCATTGAGATCCTCTGACCATATGCTCGTCGTCATCCGGCGCATTCTTGGTTAGAGTTGAATTCTGCATTGTTTTGGTTTTAAGCACTAACCCTAACGGGTACATGTTGTTTGTAAATTGCATTCAAAAATCGAAAAAATTTGGCTCGGAATATTACAGCTGATTGGAGCCAACACAGTCATTTAATCCATCATACATTGCAAGCTTTCATCATGGAGTGAGCATATACATATTTGGAACCTTCATAAACTCCATTACCGCCAAGATATAGCTATAATAACCCCAGAAAGGGCACGATTCAAACCTCTGTAGTAGCAGATCTGCACTTCAGCATATCCAAAAAATGGCACGACTCCCAAGAGAGGGCGACTAGGCTCTAAAATTCATTTCTTCTCTAAATAATGCAAATAGATACTTGAAATGGAGCACCCAAACCAAAGGAATCCAAAGGAGTAATACCTAGAATGATACTTCAAACGTGCACAGAATTATGAACTGTTTTCATTTTCAGATCTTGGTAAACGTAGTTTCCAGAATTATGGAAAAAGCAATCAGACCACTGAAAAAGCTCCAAAATCACCACCAATTGCAGCCAAAACGAAGCCAAGAATCATACATACCCAAAACTCTAAAACCCACATCAAAATACCAAAAAAGATCTTCATTATTCATCCCCAAAATGAAGAAAATCAAGAACTCTATAAGCACAACGGTGATCCCTAAAGTAGAACCACTCCAACCAGCTAGGGTGGATCTCTCACCATCGAAACCAGCACTACAAATGAGGGTTTTCGTCCTCAATTTGCAACATTCACAAATCTGAAAACAATCCAACAGTCTCCTTACGTTGTCAAATCCTCCATATCTCCAAATGAGAGCTCCAAATGAATAAATAGAGAAAAGGGGGAAATTAGGGCAACAACATTTCAAATTCTCATTTTCCCTCCAAAAAGCCATGCCCCTTTTTGCAAGCTCTCCAATAAAGTATAAACATTATCTTATTTCATTTTTAAAAGATATGAAATTCCTCCAAGGGGGTTGTCCACCGCTTGAGGCATAAATTAAGCCTCAACTTTATAAAATAAAACTATTATAAAGACATACACTAAAAGTACAATGGCCCCTCTGTCAAAAACAACGTTGTGCAACTAGGCCAAGGGGTCCTTTTTATAACCCAAGCTTATATTCCCTTTTATTAAAAAGCAACTATAATACTTTAGAACGTATTAACCAATAATAAATCAAACCATGGAGAAAACTCACCCCCTGCCAAAAATGGTAACTCTACACTACACTGCCACCAGGACTAGTTACCGAAAATAGACTTACTAAAAATAGCAACTGCTAAAAATAGTAAGCACTCCCAAACAATAAACTAGCATAAAACATTAGAGCTCACTTGACAACTACCACACACTGCCCAAATAGGAAACCTACACTGCACTGTTGCCAGGACCATTTACTAAATATAGTACTTACTAAAAATAGTGATTCAAAACCAAACTAGCCCAAATAAGGACATTGAAAATGGGGACATTATAGATTGGATGTCGATGTGGTAGGACCTCCCATCCTTAGGTGGACTTGTGTTAGTAATCAAGCACTCAGCTACCCAAGCCACTTCATCCCTACAAAAAGATCTCTCCATCCTCTTAGTTGAAACCACCATGGGCCTCCATTGGATAAGCCTTGAAGAACAACCTCCTTCCCATTAGATTTGAACTTCAACTCCATTGTTTGATAGTTTAGTGTGTATTCACCAAGCCAGTGCAACCATTGCACTCCCAAAACCAACTCTGTCTCACCAATGCCAATCATGTAGAAGTCATCCCGCATCTTGTGTCCTCCTAGAACCAACTCCAACTGTTGTATCCTTTGGTTGCATGGAATAGTATACCCATCTGCCACTATGACATTAAATCCTTCAAACCCTTGTGTCTTCAAACCATAGTAACGAGACGCGGACGCGGCTTAGACTCGGCGAGGGCTACTCGGCGCGGGACTCGGCGACTCCAGACGCGGACGCGGCGCAGACGCGGACGCGGCGCAGACGCGGCAAAATGAAAAAAAGTTGAAAAACCCTAGAAATTTAGAGATTTTTAAGGATTTAAAACTTGTTTCAAGCACCCTTTATTGAATACAACACAAATAAAAGCAAATTTGATCACATGCATAAGTATACAACGATTACATAAGTATAAGGTACAAATTGTAGTTGCGTTGCTGAAGGAAATAACATACTTAGATATATAAAATTAGTCAAATGTATACAAAACTCATGGAATATGAAATCCATGACATCAAATGTTCCATACAAATATGAAATATGAAATATGACATCAAATCAAAATGTTCTATGACTCTATGCCCTATGGCATAGTGGAGCCAGCATCCTTCCTACGAAGGCGTCTAAAGGGCCTGGATGATGTTGCAGCTGCAGCCATAGTCTCTGCCTGTGTCTGACTCTCCATGCCACTCTCACCAACAGCATCTATGCCTCCTCGTGCTCTAGCCTCCTCCTCAGCCATGGCTACAACCTCGGCCTCTCTCTCTGCCTGGTCCACCCAATCAAGGTCCTCGTCACTAAAGACTGCATCTGTAGCCTCAGTGGTCCACTCAGACTGTGGATCAACCTCCTCTAGATTGATCGGGGTTTTGTCATGGTCAAAAAGCTTCCTGTATCTGAGCCGAAGATTGTAATGAACATATACCAAGTCGTTCATCCTCTCCACTGTCAATCTATTGCGCTTCTTGGAGTGTATGTGCTCAAACATACTCCAATTGCGCTCACAACCAGATGAACTGCATGGCTGGCTCAATATCCGAATGGCAATATTTTGCAGGTTCGGTGTATCAGAACCAAACATATTCCACCAGCTATCTGAGATGAGAAAAAGAAACAAAATCAATCTCATTTCAAGTTTCAAGTTCAAGTTCAACATTTAATAATAAATTATAATATAAAGAGATGAAAATTATGCCCTTAAATATATTTTTACCTGGTAGTAATGTTGTCCTATTATCTTTGCACATTTGACGTGCAAAGAAGTCTCCGTGTGCCTTAGTGAAGGCATCTATCTCCTGCACCACCTGTAGTAAAACAGCCAGCAACATCCGCCCAATGTCGTAGAGCCCACTAAGAATTTCTCTATCCGCATCGAGATGCGCGAATTGGAAGGCCGATTCAGAAACATGCGGCCGCATGGATGGGCCTATGAAGTTGGTTTTGCCATCTCCTATCAATGATATCCCAAATGGGACGATACTTCTCCTCAACTCCACCATACACTGATCTAATGGCCTCTTTGGCCCTATCCATGCCCTCATATATGTAGCCCATTGCGGGCTTCTCCCCATCTGCAACTCGTAGGAGAACTAGCAAGGGCTCAATAAACTGCAAAGTGCAAACATGTTGCACAAATAAGTGTGAATGAAAATAAACAAATAAAAGTAAGATATGATTAAAAATTAGAACATAATAAAGAATTAAATTTTACCTTCACAATCTCATCCATTGGTGTCCAAAAACCTTGCTCATCAAAAATGCAATCAGCCACAGCAATCCCTGCAGTGCTTGTAGAAAAGGATGAGGAAGACCACTCCTCACTAGTAAACATGCGCCTCAAAGCTGCCCTTGACCGAATCAAGGATTGCATCGTGATAAAATTTGTTGCAAACCTGGTGATGCCAGGACGAGACAACTCCCTCAACCCCGTGTATTGCCTCATAAGGTTAAGCACCCATGTGTGGTTGTATACAAATTTGCAAACGTTTTTTGCTGCTTCCACACATGTTTTGATCCATGGGAGCTTCCCAAGATCCTCCAACATGAGGTCAATGCAATGGGCGGCACATGGAGTCCAAAATATAGTAGGGTGCCTCTCCATCAATAATCTACCAGCAGCAACATAATTTGCTGCATTGTCTGTCACCACTTGCACTACATTTTCTTCCCCCACATCAGCTATCACGTCCTCTATAGCCTCACATAGGTATGTGGCATTTTTGAATTGGCCAGAAGCATCAATGGACTTAATGAAGACGGTGTCACCTGAAAAAAAAAGCAAAACCAATTATTCAATAAATTAAAAAACATAAATCAGCCATATTAAATTATGTGATTCACTAAATAAAATTCAAATTCCAATGCATTGAAGGAAGAACAATTACCTCCGGAGGAAACTAGGAAATTAAGCAACGCCCTATTTCTCCTATCAGTCCAACCATCAGTCATGATGGTGCAACCAATCATGCTCCACTGCTTGCGTTGCTCCTGTAGTTGTGCTTTCACATCTGCCACCTTTTGAGTCAAAAGTGGGCCCTTTAATTCATCTTCACTAGGGGCTTTGAACCCCGCCCCACATATAGTTATCGCATCAACCATGTTTTGCCAGAAAGGTGACCTATAACATGTCATAAATAAATTGATAAGTTACATAAGTATTGTAAAATTTGAATTCGATAATGAGATAATGAGATACATCTAGATTCTAAAATTTAAATATAAATTTTAAAACAATTAAACGAAAAAAAATTACCTGGCTACATGGAAGGGAATGGTGCAGTAGTACCAAAAGTCTGCAATTGCCTTTTTGGCTGCATCATGTGCGTCCTTGTTCCAACCCATGCTCTCAAGCGACGGTTGGGAACCAGGGGTAGTGCATGGTACAAAATATGAGTCCACCCTAGATTTACGAACTCTAGGGCCAATGCTAACACTGCCACTACCACTAGCAGTAGCAGCGCCACCAGCACTAGGAGTACGCATAGGCATTGCTGATGCAGAAACAGAAGCACTACCACAAGCACTAGCACTAGGACGGTATGGAGGCATGGAAGAAGCATCTCCAACAGCACCAAGTCCCTGTCCAACTCCAACACTCAACAACTCCTGCTTCTGTTTCTTTTTCAATTCTTTTTGCATTTCAAAAGTTTCTAATTGCACCTGTACTTCACGAACAACCTCAGGAGGTGCTACAGAGCAACCCACCGCATCATGGGCGGGTATGCGTGCAAGATGATATTTTAATCGATTTATGCCTCCATGATATATTGTTTTGCAATAGAAACATTTGGCGTCTCCTTTTTTCATTCCGGGAAAGATTTCAGCATGTTTCCAAGCAGGGTCTTTTCTGACTGGGGTATGAGACATTGTGAAAATAATAATATAGTATGATTTGCAAATGAATGTGGCTGCACAAAATAGGGTTTCTAAAATTATTTAAGTTGCAAGTAGGGTTTGTAAAAAAAATATGCAAACTCAAAAGAATAGTGATTTTACAAATTACAATGAAATATTTGTTAAAAAAACACAAAAAAATCAATGAAAATCGAACTTACCTCTTAGATTTAGCTTGGAATGCAATAGAAAATCCTCCAAATCACTGGTAATGAGCTTTCAATGCACCTCCTTGCTGGTATGAAGCTCCTCAAATGATATATGCCCTTGGATTTGTCTTCAACAAGTTGCTGGTTGCCCTCTCTTCTCCTCCTATTTTTCTTCACAACTCTCTCTTCTCCTCCTATTTTGCCAAATGAATGAAATGAGTGCCCTTTTAGGGCGAAATAGAAGATATAAATAAAAAAACAGATAAAAAAAATGTTGGGTTTTAATTGTTTTTTGGCCTTTTCATTGCCGCTACCGCACTTGGGACCGTGGCCTGGCCAAGTCATGCTATCATCGGACAATTCAAGATACCGGCAGCTCAGGCGAAATTTCAAAAGATGCCGGTCAGTTGGTCCCCACCTCCCCGGTTCTGCTCCAGTGCAAATAAACCTAATTTAGCTAGCAAACCTTCAAAGAAATTATGGGTTGCCCAGTATCAATCAGAATTGTCATCCTTTGTCCTTACAAGACTCCTTTGATACTAAAAGAGTGATATCTAGGTGCTCCTAAAAGTGCTACAAGTGTTCCCCTTAGATGCTCTCCTCCTTGGTCCTCATGCTCAACCTCATCCACCACAATCTCTGGTCCCACTTCTTCTGCCTCAAACTCCTCATCGAAAACCACCTCTATATAATGTATTTGTCCCTTCGCTAAACACCTGTGACCTAGTTGCCATGACTCTTTGCATGTGAAACACAGATTTTTCATACGAAGTTCATTCATGGATAGCTCACTTTGGTTTGGTTTGGGGGGTGATACCTTTGGTGGAGGAATGCTCTTTTGGGGTCTTTAGCCACAAAATCTTCCAAATTTAGAGCTCTCCTAATGTTGTCTTGCAAAGAACTCAGATCAAATGCCCTTACCAACCCTTTGAGTGGTTTGAATGCCCTCAACAAAGAGGACCTCCTTTCTACCACATTTGGAACCTGTTGTGACCTTTTCATACATCACCCCATTCAAAATAGGGACCCCTTAATTTTTTGCTCCATTCGGGTCTTTTGGCTTTGGTTTTGGGTGATTTTGCGGCAGTCTCTCTTAGTTCCTTCTATCTTTTTGGGGATGTACCCATCTTTTGGCCCAATTTGGAATTTTGGCTAAGTCTGGAGTACACTTTGTTGGATTAGGGTTTTCTTTTTTAGGCTTGGTTTGGGGTTAAATTGAGTGAGCAAATTGAAATCTGAGCTTGGCATTGCAATCAGGAGGCTTTAGGCAGGTTCCCATTAAAATTCCACTGAATTCTGACAACTTACCATTTTTAGTAAGTACTCAATTTGGGACCTTTTTCTTAGGGCTTTTGAAAATCTGACTGTTATATCATGTTCAGAGCCCTTTGAGCTACTCACCTACAAAATTTGAATGAATTTTGAGAACTTACTATTTTTAGCAGGTGCCCCCAGTTTTGGACCTTTCCTAGGGTTTTGAAAAGTTTTTGATCGCATCATTGAGTTTAAACCCTTTCAGAGGGCTTGCATGCAAAATTTGAATGAATTCCAAGAACTTACTATTTTTAGTAGTTCTATTTTTAGCAGGTCCATTTTTAGCAGGTATGGTGTCACCGGAGTAGCTCCAAAACTTCAGTTTCCAAAACAGAGCAGTATGCAACAGAAACGGCATCAAATGGAGGCCCACAGAAGCACATGCAACAAAATTAGGGTTTCCTACTTTTATGCCTAAAATGAAGTGCAAAACTCGAGAAAAACTAAAAACCGATGTATCCCACTGCGATCAGAATCCTTCAAGGAATCTATTGGTAAAAATTGAGCACATTTCACATACTATTTTTAGTAAGTCACTTCCAGAACAGGGCTAAAAATAGTAGGTGAGCGCAAAAGGCAGGCGTGAATAGGTCAATCAAATCATGAGGACCACGTTGGGAAAATATCAAGTCTTGAGGAATTGCAGACGTTTGAATATCACAGGGACTTCAGAAGTTACTAAAAATAGAAAGCGAGGGCGAGTAGGGCAGAATTGACTAAGTGTTTAATTTTTTTCTAAGTGTTGATAACTGCTCCCTCTAAGTGAAGATGCGCCCAAGGGGTCAAATGGGAGATGAAATATTTTCTAAGGCATAAAAACATGAAGCAACACCTATCAAATGTGCCCAAGAAGTGAGTTGAGATAAAATATTTTCTAAGGCATGAAATATCCCAACCACAACACCTCTAAAATGCACCCTCAAAGCAAAGAGGGCTAGATGCGCCCAAGGTGTGAGGAGACAAGATGAAAGTTTCTAAGGCACAAACTCCAAACACCTAGGCTAAAATGCACCCATGAAGGAGATGTGATAAATGCGCTCAAAGGAAGAGTTAGAAAATGTGCCTAAGAGATGCCTAAAATATTCTAAGGCAAGAGCAATGAATGAGACCCTCTCGAATGCTCCCTAAGCTCAACCCCTCAAATGCGCCCAAGGGGGAGTGGGTTGAAATAAAAACTTCTAAGGCATTGAACATAAATACAAGGGTCTAAGTGCGCCCAAAGGAGGAGATCAATATGTGACCAAAATGGAGATGATTTTAAGGGCACACACAAAGAGTTAAATGCGCTCAACTCAAGGCAAGTAAAAATTGTCTAAGGCTAGAGAAATTTGAAGAGAACTCAAATGCGCCTATGAACACAAGAGGTGAAATGCGCCCAAGCATAAGATGAGAAAAAGTTTCTAAGTCAAGAAAATAAGAAAGCCACAAATGCGCCCCTTACACAGGGTCTTGAATGCGCCCAAGGAAGAATAAGGAGGAAGCGTGGTGGCTAGAAAATTTGTCTAAGGCATTAACATGAGAATGCACCAAGAAAATGCGCCCAACATAGAGAGTGATATACACCCAACATAAGAAGGAAATGCGCCCAAGGAGGAGTGAGTTAACATAAAAATTTCTAAGGCATGAAGTGTGAGCACTACCCCATCAAACGCACCCAACAAGACACAAGATGGATAAAATTTTCTTAGGCGTGAAACAAAAGCACAAGGGGTCATACGTGCCCAAGAGGAGTGAGAGGAGACCAAAAATATTCTAAGGCGTGGGATTATTTTTCAACATCAAAAGGGGGTAAAATTTTGAATGTTGGAAATATTAAAAGAGTTAAATAGTTTTTCCCACGAATGTTTGAGATAACAAAGTGTTAGAAAGGAGTTAAAAGGGGAAATTTTGAATTTTGCATGGGAAAGAATCTTCAACAAAGGAAAAGTTTATGACGACTAGGACCCGTCTTGGTGACAACTTGCCCATCACCTCTCCAAAGTTAGAAATTGCCAAGTAGTGGAAGGAGAAATTTAAGGAACTCGCTAAAATAAGCTCTCTCACACAATTATTTAAGCCACGAAGTTTTTTATTTCTTCTCACTAGTTGCAAGTGCGAAGTTGTGGCTCTGAGGATGAGAAGAAAAGGCTTTGAGGAGAAGCTGCTGAAGTGAGCAAGTCAAATCAGCAAGCTAGGTGTTAAGGGTAAAATAATTTCTAAGTGCCAGAAGTTATACTGCTAGAAAAAGTGTTGAGGTTTGGAGTTAGAATTTTAATGCTGAAGCTCCATATTTTTGAAGTTTGCTCCACATTTTAGCTATCTCGAGGTAATTTATTTTCTAAGTTTAAATTTTAATGCCTATCTTTTATTTTGCAGGATGGCTGAAACTGGCACAGAAGCATCTGCAAGGGTCAACAAAGCTGCAGGCAAGGTTGCCAATGTCGAGTCAAGCAAAGCCAACATATCCAGGCAGGCGGTGATAAAGAAGTTGAGCAAGACTTTTCTTCCTAAATCCAAGTTTACATCAAAGTTGGGAGAGTTGAATGATACGAATCTTGGTTCATACAACCTTGGAGCAGTCAAAGGTCGAATGTATGGGCTAGGTAGTCATCCTCCATCAATCACGGCACATCAAATTATGAAGAGTGGACTTTATGCAGCTGTTGGTTTTCCACCAGCCATCCAGTGTCCAAAGTTGATCATGGAATGTACCAACTGCTAAAGGCCAGATCGAAGGACTATTGTTTCCCTTGATGACAAATTGTTTGCCAATCTCACGCCTGAAGCCATCGAAGAGGCGTTTGGAATTCCTACTTCCGATAGGATGGTATACAGAACGAGGGAGAGGGCTGAAAGGATGTATGCTTCTTCTTTCGAGAGATGTGCCGGAATGATAAATTCTATTTGGATGCAGAAGCCCAGGCCTCCTCACACCAGGCTCCCCAAGCAGATTATCTCGGATGATGTGAAGCAGGAGTATTGTGATTTGATAATGATGCTTAGTCGAGTGAGTGGAAGCCCTCAATCATACATCTTTGAGCCATGGATGTTTTACTAAATCGGGATTGTGTTGGAAGGGAAAGATTGTGTAGACTGGGCAAGAATGATAAGTGACAATTTGGATGAACAGTTCAGAAATTTGAGAACTAAAACTTTCTACATGAGCTCATATGTGATATATATGTTGGCTCGAATGACTAAGTATAGAGGAATAACTTATAAGGAGCCAATTGGGTGTGGTCTTGAACAGTTCAAAATTTACGAGGCTTGCCCACA